>WNWK01006371.1:0-106584 GCA_009830355.1 Cherax destructor
GAAGATAGGTAGAATAATTGATTCAAACATAGATGTCATAGAACTTCAGGAAGATTTAGACAAACTTAATTGTGGTCAGAAAAGTGGCAGATGCAGTTCAATGTAGACAAATGCAAGGTTCTGAAGCTCGGGAGTGTCCATAACCCAAGCACTTATAAGTTAAATAACGTAGAACTTAGCACACAGATTGCGAGAAGGACTTGGGGGATGGTAAGCACAACCTTAAACCAAGACAGCAATGCCTAAGCGTAAGTAATAAGGCAAATAGATTACTGGGATTTATATCAAGAAGTGTTAGCAACAGAAGTCCAGAGGTTATATTACAGCTTTATACATCATTAGTAAGGCCTCACCTAGATTACGCAGCTCAGTTCTGGTCTCCATATTACAGAATGGACATAAATTCGTTAGAAAACATTCAGCGTAGAATGACTAAATTAATACATAGCATTGAAATCTTCCTTACGAAGAAAGATTGAAGACCCTAAAATTACATTCACTTGTAAGACGTAGAATGAGGGAGACATGATCGAGGTATACAAGTGGAAAATGGGTATTAACAAAGGGGATATAAATAAGGTCTTGAGGATATCTCTCCAAGAGAGAACCCGCAATAATGGATTCAAGTTAGATAAGTTTAGATTTAGAAAGGATATAGGAAAGTATTGGTTTGGAAATAGGGTAGTTGATGAGTGGAACAGTCTGCCTAGTAGGGTTATTGAGTAGACCTTGGGTAGTTTCAAATTTAGGTTGGATAAATTCATGAGTGAGAGGGGTTGGATTTGAGTGGGACTCCGCATGAGTGGGTAGAATTGTCAAAGCTTATTTCTTGGGTAGCTTTGAAAATAGGGTTGAGCAAATATTCTGTTAGTGGGATGGATTGTGAAGGACCTGCCTAGTATGGGCCAACAGGCCTGCTGCAGTGTTCCTCCTTTCTTATGTTCTTATGTTCTTATGACTTTGGGGTGATGGTAAGCAGCAACCTTAAACCAAGACAGCAATGCCTAAGCGTACGTAATAAGGCAAATAGATTACTGGGATTTATATCAAGAAGTGTTAGCAACAGAAGTCAAGAGGTTATATTACAGCTTTATACATCATTAGTAAGGCCTCACCTAGATTACGCAGCTCAGTTCTGGTCTCCATATTACAGAATGGACATAAACTCGTTAGAAAACATTCAGCGTAGAATGACTAAATTAATACATAGCATTAGAAATCTTCCTTACGAAGAAAGATTGAAAACCCTAAAATTACATTCACTTGTAAGACGTAGAATGAGGGGAGACATGATCGAGGTATACAAGTGGAAAATGGGTATAAACAAAGGGGATATAAATAAGGTCTTGAGGATATCTCTCCAAGAGAGAGCCCGCAATAATGGATTCAAGTTAGATAAGTTTAGATTTAGAAAGGATATAGGAAAGTATTGGTTTGGAAATAGGGTAGTTGATGAGTGGAACCGTCTGCCTAGTAGGGTTATTGAAGCTAGGACCTTGGGTAGTTTCAAATTTAGGTTGGATAAATTCATGAGTGAGAGGGGTTGGATTTGAGTGGGACTCGCGCATGAGTGGGTAGAATTGTCAAAGCTTATTTCTTGGGTAGCATTGAAAATTGGGTTGAGCAAATATTCTGTTAGTGGGACGGATTGTGAAGGACCTGCCTAGTATGGGCCAACGGGGCTGCTGCAGTGTTCCTCCTTTCTTATGTTCTTATGTTAGTAATTTGCCTACAATTGAGGTTAGGATTATTGGACGGTAATTTGACGGTAGTGACTTGTCCCCTGCTTTAAAAATAGGAATTACATTAGCCATCTTCCACATATCAGACACTACACCTGTTTGAAGAGATAAATTAAAAATGTTAGATATTGGTTCAAAGAGTTCCATTTTGCATTCCTTAAGAACCCTTGCAAAAAGCTCATCAGGACCCGGCGATTTATTTTATTTCAGTCGGTCTACTTGTTTCATAACCATTTCACTAGTGACTGTTATATTACATAATTTATCTTCTTCAGGGTCACTATAAAAATTAATTACTGGGATATTATTAGTGTCTTCCTGTGTGAAAACCGAGAGAAAATAATTATTAAAAATAGAGCACATATCATTCTCCTTGTCAGTAAGATGCCCAGAGTTATTTTTAAGGGGACCTATCTTATCCCTAACTTTTGTTCTATAAACCTGGAAAAAACTTTTTGGGTTAGTTTTTGAATCTCTAGCAACTTTAATTTCATAGTCCCGTTTAGCTTTTCTTATACCCTTTTTAACGTCCCTCTTAATGTCAGTATACTAACCACATACCACGGGTGGGGTTCGAACCCGCGGTCAGAGAGTCTCAGAACTCCAGACCGTCGCGTAAGCCACTGGGCCAGCTAGCTTCAATAAGATTCATCCAACTAGGTATATTTCTACACCATAGGAAAGTTAGCATAGGCACCACTGTGTCCACAAATGCAACCCGCGGTCAGAGAAATATACCTAGTTGGATGAATCTTATTTAAGCTAGCTGGCCCAGTGGCTTACGCGACGGTCTGGAGTTCTGAGACTCTCCGACCGCGGGTTCGAACCCCACCCGTGGTATGTGGTTTGTTTGCAATCGTGTCATTACGATTTCGTGAGTCAGTATACTGATTTATAAGATGACCCTCACCTCTATTTATGCGCCTATAAATTACTTTCTTCTGCCCTAAAAGATATTTGAGCCTATTATTCATCCATTTTGGGTCATTTCTACTTCATCTAATTTCTTTATATGGGATAAATGTTCTTTGGGCAGCCTGTATAGTGTTAGGAAAGCTGTCATATTGATAGCTCTCTTCGTTACCCCAGTCCACAGTTGATAAGTGTTCTCTAAGTCCATTATAATCTGCTAAACAAAAGTCTGGGAGTGTTACTGAATTATCCCTACTATCATACATCCATTCAATGCTAAAGGTAATTGACTTGTGGTCGCTTGAGCCGAGTTCTTCTGTAATTTCTAAATTATTAACAAGGGTTTCCTTGCTTGCCAGAACCAAGTCAAGTAGGTTATTTCCCTTGTAGGTTCTGTCACAAACTGCTTCAAAAAACAATCCTGAACTACTTATCCTTGTAGGTTCTGTCACAAACTGCTTCAAAAAACAATCCTGAACTACTTCTAAAAAGTCGTTTGATTCTAAATTCCCTGTCAAGAAATTCCAATCAATCTGATTAAAGTTAAAGTCCCCTAGAATTACTACGTTATCATGCCTTGTGGCCTTAACAATTTCCTCCCAAAGTAGTCTCCCTTGTTCCCTATCTAAGTTTGGAGGATGGTAAATCATGCCTAAAATCAATTTTTCACACCCCTCTGAAAATTCTATCCAGACAGACTCTGTATGCATTATTTCAGACTTTATACCCGTTTTTATGCAACAATTTAAATGATCACGGACATAGAGTGCCACCCCACCCCCTTTCCCGATACTTCTGTCTACTTGGAACAATTTAAAACCCTGAATGTGACATTCAGCAGGCAAGTCCCGATTTTTCATATTAAACCATGTCTCAGTTATTGCAAAAACATCAATATTACCTGCACTTGCAACTAATCTCAATTCGTCCATCTTATTTCTCGCACTACGAGTATTAGTATAAAAAATGTTCAGAAAACCTCCCTTCTCTTTACTCTTCTTGTTCATTTCTGTTTTTCCACTATACCTATTGCTGTCCTTGTCACCTAGTGTCACTGACTCTCCAATATCCACCTTATTCTGCCTATTACTAGTTCCCCTAAAATTCATAACATTACTACACTGGGACTTCACTGTTTTCCCCCCATAACCCATACCTCTAACTTTTTCTAGTTTAAAGCCCTAACAGCTCCCTCCACTGCAGTTGCCTATGCCCCCACCCCAGACCTAGATAAGTGAACCCCATCCCTGGCATACATGTCATTTCCGCCATAGAAGAGGTCCCAGTGGTCAATGATGGTTACTACATTTTCCTTACAGTATTTGTCCAGCCAGCAATTGACAACAATTGCCCTGGACAACCATTCATTTCCAACTCCTGTCCTTGGTAAAATACCACATATGACAGGGTTCCCACCCTTCTTCCTAATTATGTCTATTGCTGACCTATAGCTGCTAATCAGCTCCTCACTCCTTCGCCTGCCAACATCGTCGCCTCCAGCACTGAGACAGATAATAGGATTGCTCCCATTATCTCTCATGATGTCGTCCATACGGCTAACAATATCCTTCATCCCAGTCCCAGGATAACACACCCTCTGCCTCCTATTCCTATCCTTAAGACAAAATTCCCTATCCATAAACCTAATCTGACTATCTCCAACTAAAACAATGTCCTCACCTCGACTGGCGGTGTGCATGACGTTCTCGACGGTCTTTGTAGAGATGGTCTTCGCTGGGATGTCTTCACATTCGTCTGATAACAAGGAAAAAGAGTTGCTGGTTTTCACAGCAGTCTCCTTGACCTTCTTCAACTTCAGCTTCGTCCCTTCAGATCCAACTAGCATCCATTCGTTGGTCTGATCATCGGCGACATTGTTCCGGTGATAATCCTTGCATATACCCTTCAATCGTTGAATTTCTCTTCTAGCTTCCGTTAATTCCGCCTTAAGTTGGAGATACAGCTGCTCGTAGTCGAGGGAAACCATCATCCAATCTCAGGTAGCTAAGAACGGAGAGCACAGTAGAAAAGTCTTCACAGAGCAAAGATGGTTCAGTCCACAGAGAGTACACAACAAGTTGTCAATGAATGTTACTGCATTGTCCTTGGGACCTCTTTTATGGCAGAAATGACATGTATGCCAGGGATGGGGTTCACTTATCATGGCTACTGGAATTTCTCATTATTAAATGATGGTATCTAAATAACAAAATATTCATCTATTTAGATTTCTAGGTAATCAATCAGTTTGATCTAAGTAACAGGCTAAAAACCGTTGATATTGCTTTGCAGTTGCTTTCAATCCATGAAATTGGAATTAAAGAAAATGGACGGATGAGGGTACACTTGCATAATAATGGGGCAGGGGTCCCTAACTTATCCCACAGGGCACAAACAGGGCATTTTCCAGTTTTAGCTTCCTTGGCACAAAAAACTAGTGCAGAACTGGCCTACAAACACTCAAGTTGGGATGGCCCCATCGCTCAAAAGATGCTTGCCAACATGCTTAGGGATGTAACATCAGACAGGGAGACTGCCTGTCTCCAAGCTGTGAATGAACTTCACTCTGGGGTCTTACTCCAAACAGTTCCCATTTCGGGAATGGGAGCACGACTCGATCCAAATAACCTCCGTATTGCAGAGGCTCTCCGACTTCCTGCCGCAATTCACACGAAATATACGTGTATTTGCTGTTATGCGCAAGCCGACCAATATGGTCTACATAGTCTTAGCTGCTCCAAAACCAAGGGCTGGCACGCAAGACACAATGAAGAGAAGCTTTGCTACAGCTGAGAGAGCCCCGATCACTAGCAGCCAAGAATTCTCACAACCCTGTAAACCGCCCCGAATGACTATACCTGTGTGTCGACACTGGCTGACACCTACATCCATCACAGTGTCGGGCGACAGGGAGGAGCTGCTGACCACAGGGAGGAGTACAAGATCGGCAAGTACAGGGACATAAGCCAACAGTATCAATTTGGTCCAGTGGGATCAGAGACCTTGGGATGATGGGGAAAAAACGCCACACATTTCCTTAAAGAACTGGGTTCCAGACTTAGCAACACCACCAAGGACCCAAGGGCAGCCACTTTCATGTTCCAGCACCTCAGCGAGGTTATCCAGAGGGTAAATGCTTGCTGCATACTGACCTCGGGTCCGGCTTCGGAGCTGGAGGAGATTCATAATCTTTGATATATTGTACCAATGTATTCATGTTTTTGTTTTTCTCAATGTATTCTGTCTATAAATAAAGTTCACATAGAATATAGAATATAAGGGATGGCGGTGGTAGCAGAAGAAAATATTCAAACAGCTCCGGGGAGAACCTTGAGTTTTCCCTGAAGTACGTTTATTCTCTTCTCTGAGGATGAGGGTCCCTAGTCCAGTTCTAGAGGTGGTACCTCTCTATCTGTCTGTCTCTCTCTCTCTCTCTCTCTCTCTCTCTTATATATATATATATATATATATATATATATATATATATATATATATATATATATATATATATATATATATATATATATATATATATATATATATGAAAAATAGAGGAATTCCAAGCTCTTTCGTGACTACTCACATTATCGTGACTACTCACATTGTGTCGGTATTTTATACCATTTATTTCAAATCCTCCTGAAGTTCTGTGACATCTGCGTCTGAATCGATTATCCTACCTATCTTCGTGTCATCGGCGAATTTGCTCTTATCACTAGTAATTCCTTCGTCAAGGTCATTTATATATATTATAAATAACAACGGACCCAAAACCGATCCCTGTGGAACGCCACTTGTTACAGATCCCCTATGAGATTTAACCCCATTTATGCACACCCTCTGCTTCCTATTGGTGAGCCATGACTCGATCCATGACAACACTTTTTCCCCAATGCCGTGAGCAGCCACTTTTTTTAACAGTCTCTGATGTGGTACTCTATCAAAAGCCTTACTAAAATCCAAATAAACCATATGGAATTCTTTATCATGATCAACGGCCTCAAAAGCCTTACTGAAAAAAGTTAATAAATTAGTAAGGCAGGAACAGCCCCTGGTGAATCCATGTTGAATATCATTAATCAAATTATGCCTATCGAGATGGCTTCTTATATTATCAGCTATAATTGACTCTAGTAATTTGCCTACAATTGAGGTTAGACTTATTGGACGGTAAATTGACGGTAACGACTTGTCCCCTGCTTTAAAAAGAGGAATTACATTAGATATCTTCCACCTAACTACACCTAAATAACAAAAAAAGGCACAATACCGTGACTGGAACAATACACACACAATCCGCACATATATATTAAAAAAAAAAAGAGAGAGGAGCTTACGGCGACGTTTCGGTCCGACTTGGACCATTTACAAAGTCACACTAACACACAGGAATGAATGAATGAATAAGTTCAGGTAAGATCCCAATGGGATGAGCGGGGAAGACGGTACAGACGAAGAATAGCTCTGGAGAGGAGTCTTCTTAGTCGTAGAAATAGAGCCAGGGCTTAACCCAGCAGCTAAGGCGATCGTGGGACAGACTTGAGAACAGGAATAGCAGGCTCTCCTGTTGGTGAGACTTCTGTGGGGTGAGCGGGGAGGACGGGACAGGCGAAGATTAACGCTAGAGAGGAGTGTAGATATTGAGCCAGGGCTTAACCCAGCAGCTAAGGCGAAAGTGGGTCAGAGGGGCGAACAGCTCAAGGTATCTGACATAGAATCAAAAGGTTATTTGTAAATAGGGTTAGGAGCAGGTTCATACAAGGAATAGAAAAGGTTGTGTTGGTTTGTGTCTCAAGTTTGTCTATCTGTCTGTCACTGAGAGTCTTCCAGTACAGATTCAGCGCAGGGATGTCTAACTGGGCATGGAGAGACTCGCTTGTGGCGAAGTCCTCCCATCTGACATCAAGCACCCAGCGCAGAGCCTTGTTCTGGACACGCTGCAGTTTAAGTAAGTTTGTTTTGGCTGCAAGAGAGAGGGCTAGAGGAGAGTAAGTTATCAGAGGGCGTATTAGGGATTTGTAGAGGTGTAGTTTGGTGCGTTGGGAGGCATGTTGCAGCTTGTAAAGGCCTGCAAGGGCCTTGCTAGCTACTGCATGCTTTGAGTGAATGTGTCTGTGTAAGCAAAGGAGGTAGTCAAGATTAATGCCAAGGACTGTGACAGATTGTGTGATGGGGATGTAGGTGCGGGTGTCAGCTGTTCTGAGCTGCTCGACAGGTAATGGAGGATCACGTTTCCTATAGTTAAAATATGTAATGCTGGATTTAGCTGCATTGGTTTTGATCCTCCATTTTTGTTCCCAGAAGGCAATCCTGTCGACCTCATTCTGTGTTTTGTGTGAGAGTGTATCTATATTGGCGTGAGTGGTGAGTTGTGTAATGTCGTCTGCATAGGCTAGTGTGATGGAGTTGTGGTATACAGGTGTTGGAATGTCGTTAGTGTATAAAATGTAGAGGGTAGGGGAGAGGACAGATCCCTGGGGTACTCCAGCATTTGTGAATGAATGGTTCGCCACAAGCGAGTCTCTCCATGCCCAGTTAGACATCCCTGCGCTGAATCTGTACTGGAAGACTCTCAGTGACAGACAGATAGACAAACTTGAGACACAAACCAACACAAACCAACACAACCTTTTCTATTCCTTGTATGAACCTGCTCCTAACCCTATTTACAAATAACCTTTTGATTCTATGTCAGATACCTTGAGCTGTTCGCCCCTCTGACCCACTTTCGCCTTAGCTGCTGGGTTAAGCCCTGGCTCAATATCTACACTCCTCTCTAGCGTTAATCTTCGCCTGTCCCGTCCTCCCCGCTCACCCCACAGAAGTCTCACCAACAGGAGAGCCTGCTATTCCTGTTCTCAAGTCTGTCCCACGATCGCCTTAGCTGCTGGGTTAAGCCCTGGCTCTATTTCTACGACTAAGAAGACTCCTCTCCAGAGCTATTCTTCGTCTGTACTGTCTTCCCCGCTCATCCCATTGGGATCTTACCTGAACTTATTCATTCATTCATTCCTGTGTGTTAGTGTGACTTTGTAAATGGTCCAAGTCGGACCGAAACGTCGCCGTAAGCTCCTCTCTCTTTTTTTTTTTAATATATATGTGCGGATTGTGTGTGTATTGTTCCAGTCACGGTATTGTGCCTTTTTTGTTATTTAGGTGTAGTTAGGTGGAAGATGGCTAATGTAATTCCTCTTTTTAAAGCAGGGGACAAGTCGTTACCGTCAATTTACCGCCCAATAAGTCTAACCTCAATTGTAGGCAAATTACTAGAGTCAATTATAGCTGATAATATAAGAAGCCATCTCGATAGGCATAATTTGATTAATGATATTCAACATGGATTCACCAGGGGCTGTTCCTGCCTTACTAATTTATTAACTTTTTTCAGTAAGGCTTTTGAGGCCGTTGATCATGATAAAGAATTCCATATTGTTTATTTGGATTTTAGTAAGGCTTTTGATAGAGTACCACATCAGAGACTGTTAAAAAAAGTGGCTGCTCACGGCATTGGGGAAAAGTGTTGTCATGGATCGAGTCATGGCTCACCAATAGGAAGCAGAGGGTGTGCATAAAGGGGTTAAATCTCATAGGGGATCTGTAACAAGTGGCGTTCCACAGGGATCGGTTTTGGGTCCGTTGTTATTTATAATATATATAAATGACCTTGACGAAGGAATTACTAGTGATAAGAGCAAATTCGCCGATGACACGAAGATAGGTAGGATAATCGATTCAGACGCAGATGTCACAGAACTTCAGGAGGATTTGAAATAAATGGTATAAAATACCGACACAATGTGAGTAGTCACGATAATGTGAGTAGTCACGAAAGAGCTTGAATTCCTCTATTTTCATATATATATATATATATATATATATATATATATATATATATATATATATATATATATATATATATATATATATATATATAGAAGAGAGAGAGAGAGAGAGAGAGAGAGAGAGAGAGAGAGAGAGACAGACAGATAGAGAGGTACCACCTCTAGAACTGGACTAGGGACCCTCATCCTCAGAGAAGAGAATAAACGTACTTCAGGGAAAACTCAAGGTTCTCCCCGGAGCTGTTTGAATATTTTCTTCTGCTACCACCGCCATCCCTTATATTCTATATTCTATGTGAACTTTATTTATAGACAGAATACATTGAGAAAAACAAAAACATGAATACATTGGTACAATATATCAAAGATTATGAATCTCCTCCAGCTCCGAAGCCGGACCCGAGGTCAGTATGCAGCAAGCATTTACCCTCTGGATAACCTCGCTGAGGTGCTGGAACATGAAAGTGGCTGCCCTTGGGTCCTTGGTGGTGTTGCTAAGTCTGGAACCCAGTTCTTTAAGGAAATGTGTGGCGTTTTTTCCCCATCATCCCAAGGTCTCTGATCCCACTGGACCAAATTGATACTGTTGGCTTATGTCCCTGTACTTGCCGATCTTGTACTCCTCCCTGTGGTCAGCAGCTCCTCCCTGTCGCCCGACACTGTGATGGATGTAGGTGTCAGCCAGTGTCGACACACAGGTATAGTCATTCGGGGCGGTTTACAGGGTTGTGAGAATTCTTGGCTGCTAGTGATCGGGGCTCTCTCAGCTGTAGCAAAGCTTCTCTTCATTGTGTCTTGCGTGCCAGCCTTGGTTTTGGAGCAGCTAAGACTATGTAGACCATATTGGTCGGCTTGCGCATAACAGCAAATACACGTATATTTCGTGTGAATTGCGGCAGGAAGTCGGAGAGCCTCTGCAATACGGAGGTTATTTGGATCGAGTCGTGCTCCCATTCCCGAAATGGGAACTGTTTGGAGTAAGACCCCAGAGTGAAGTTCATTCACAGCTTGGAGACAGGCAGTCTCCCTGTCTGATGTTACATCCCTAAGCATGTTGGCAAGCATCTTTTGAGCGATGGGGCCATCCCAACTTGAGTGTTTGTAGGCCAGTTCTGCACTAGTTTTTTTGTGCTGGAGCAGTAAGAGTCTCCCATTTGGTGATAGCACTAGCGTAGCTAGGGTCCTGTATGCCTGCTGAGTCACTGAGGTTGTCCGGAAGAATTTGTTTTATTAACTCATTTGATGCTATTGAAGAGGATAGGAAGGCTGGTAGAGCAATCTGGGAGGATTTGAGTACTCCTAGTTCCTCAAGTCTGACTGGAAGTGAGGCTTGCAACCACTGTCCATCTTCGAGGCAAAGATTCAATACACTCTCTAGCATGGTCTTGAATAGAGAGTCATATTCCTTGAGTTTCGGACTAGTGAAGGCTGGGGAGCATCTCAGGAAGTATGTAAGTTTTGGGATTGACAGGCACCTGGTGAGTAGGTAGAAGGCATCATGTGTATCGATGTCTTTCATCCTGCCTTCCATCGTCCTGAGGTCTGAGATTTTCTTTTCTAGGACCAGATCGATGACATTGGGCCCAAGAGAAGCATTAAGTGATGTTGGCTGGATCAATGGCTCGTGCTCCTGGCAAAACAGCATTAATATTCCGAATGATCTGTCGACTGGTAGAAACTATTTCACATTTGGTGGGGTTTAAAGATAGGCTCAGGCTCTCTCCCATGTCTTATTTTTTTCTGATGTCCTCAAGGAGAGATTCTTTAGTGCCAGTTAGGGTGCCATCATCAAAGAACCAGATATTGAGCTCACTGGAGAGCGCTTCTCTTACTTACTTGATGACCAGACAGAAAAGAATGGTGCCCTGTTGCACACCCTCACACGAGTCAATTTCATGTTCCCCAAAAAATAGTTTAGAAGTTACACTATAACACGATTGTATGAAGGGATAGATGGAAGGGAAGTGTCTAGAAATTGCTTGGAGAGCAGCATCCATTCTGACTTAACTTGGCAAAGTCAAATTTGATCAAGGCTTTGACTACTCTAATTTATTTATAACCTGAGAAGGACTTATCCGATCGTCTTAAACTTTTGATCTCTGATGGTCTATAATGAGGAAGGTTAATGCTACTATTGGCATGGGAGATGCTCTGTAGTTAATATTGGCACGGGAGATGCTCTGTAGTTAATATTGGCATGGGAGATGCTCTATAGTTAATATTGGCATGGGAGATGCTCTGTAGTTAATATTGGCATGGTAGATGCTCTGTAGTTAATATTGACATGGAAGATGCTCTGTAGTTAATATTGGCATGGGAGATGCTCTGTAGTTAATATTGGCATGGGAGATGCTCTGTAGTTAATATTGGCATGGGAGATGCTCTGTAGTTAATATTGACATGGGAGATGTTATGTAGTTAATATTGGCATGGGAGATGCTCTGTAGTTAATATTGGCATGGGAGATGCTTTGTAGTTAATATTGGCATGGGAGATGCTTTGTAGTTAATATTGGCATGGGAGATGCTCTGTAGTTAATATTGGCATGGGAGATGCTCTGTAGTTAATATTGACATGGAAGATGCTCTGTAGTTAATATTGGCATGGGAGATGCTCTGTAGTTAATATTGGCATGAGAGATGCTCTGTAGTTAATATTGGCATGGGAGATGCTTTGTAGTTAATATTGTCATGGGAGATGCTTTGTAGTTAATATTGGCATGATAGATGCTATGTAGTTAATATTGGCATGGGAGATGCTCTGTAGTTAATATTGACATGGAAGATGCTTTGTAGTTAATATTGACATGGGAGATGTTCTGTAGTTAATATTGGCATGGGAGATGCTTTGTAGTTAATATTAGCATGGGAGATGCTCTGTAGTAAATATTGGCATGGGAGATGCTCTGTAGTTAATATTGGCATGGGAGATACTTTGTAGTTAATATTGGCATGGAAGATGCTCTGTAGTTAAAATTGGCATGGGAGATGCTCTGTAGTTAATATTGGCATGGGAGATGCTTTGTAGTTAATATTGTCATGGGAGATGCTCTGTAGTTAATATTGGCATGGGAGATGCTTTGTAGTTAATATTGGCATGGATATGCTCTGTAGTTAATATTGGCATGGGAGATGCTTTGTAGTTAATATTGGCATGGGAGATGCTCTGTAGTTAATATTGGCATGGGAGATGCTCTGTAGTTAATATTGGCATGGGATATGCTCTGTAGTTAATATTGGCATGGAAGATGCTTTGTAGTTAATATTGGCATGGGAGATGCTCTGTAGTTAATATTGGCATGGGAGATGCTTTGTAGTTAATATTGGCATGGGAGATGCTCTGTAGTTAATATTGGCATGGGAGATGCTCTGTAGTTAATATTGGCAAGGAAGATGCTTTGTAGTTAATATTGGCATAGGAGATGCTCTGTAGTTAATATTGGCATTTGAGATGCTCTGTAGTTAATATTGGCATGGGAGATGCTCTGTAGTTAATATTGTCACAGGAGATGCTCTGTAGTTAATATTGGCATGGGAGCTGCTCTGTAGTTAATATTGGCATGGGAGATGCTCTGTAGTTAATATTGGCATGGGAGATGCTCTGTAGTTAATATTGGCATGGGAGATGCTCTGTAGTTAATATTGGCATGGGATATGCTCTGTAGTTAATATTGGCATGGGAGATGCTCTGTAGGTAATATTGGCATGGGAGATACTCTGTAGTTAATATTGGCATGGGAGATGCTCTGTAGTTAATATTGACATGGGAGATGCTCTGTAGTTAATATTGGCATGGGAGATGCTCTGTAGTTAATATTGGCATGGGAGATGCTCTGTAGTTAATATTGGCATGGAAGTTGCTCTGTAGTTAATATTGGCATGGGAGATGCTCTGTAGTTAATTTTGGCATGGGAGATGCTCTGTAGTTAATATTAGCATGGGAGATGTTCTGTAGTTATTTTTGTATAGCGAAGAGGGATTTTGTTTTTTTCTAGATAAATTCTTCTGATAGCTTTTAATTTTCAACTGAGGAATATATTACTTAACTGAATATTGCAGTGCATAGGAGCCATTTTGCCTATTATTCTTTTAAAATAATTTTTTTTTGCAAATAATTTGAGATAGTCTCCAGTATGGACAATTGTCTTTAACAACTGATGAGTTTTTTAAGGTGATTCTGAGTAGGATGACGCCACCATACTTCTTCCGATCTGCATAAATTTCCATTCACAAATTATAATAAAGATCATGGGATGTTTCTCTACGTGTAATAGTTGAGAAAGTCTCTTCAGATCGGCTTCAAACTTTAAAAAACTGGTATATCTTGTGGGAAAGTTTGGAACAGGTGTGGAATGTCTAGAACAGGTGTGGGATGTGTAGAACAGGTGTGGGATGTGTAGAACAGGTGTGGGATGTGTAGAACAGGTGTGGGATGTGTAGAACAGGTGTGGGATGTGTAGAACAGGTGTGGGATGTGTAGAACAGGTGTGGGATGTGTAGAACAGGTGTGGGATGTGTAGAACAGGTGTGGGATGTGTAGCTGCGAATTTGAAAATGTTATGAAAGAGAGTTTGATAAATTTTGTTACACTGATTTCCATGTATTAAGTATTGTATAGCAGTTGTGGTCAGCATCACACACAGTGTTGACGTGATCTCTGAAAGTTTGCATTGCCCCGGAGGCCTGGTGGCTAAAGCTCTCGCTTCACACACGGAGGGCCCGGTTCGATTCCCGGCGGGGTGGAAACATTTCGACGTGTTTCCTTACACCTGTTGTCATGTTCACCTAGCAGCAAATAGGTACCTGGGTGTTAGTCGACTGGTGTGGGTCGCATCCTGTGGGACAAGATTAAGGACCCCAATGGAAATAAGCCAGACAGTCCTCGATGACGCACTGACTTTCTTGGGTTATCCTGGGTGGCTAACCCTCCGGGCTTAAAAATCCGAAGAAAATCTTATCTTATCTTATCTTATTGTTTTGGCTTCAGGCATTTTTCAACATTATCATTCCAACTTCAGAGATTTTCAAGCCAGCGAACTCAGACAAACTTTGACTGATAATTTTGTAAAACATTCCTGAATGTGAAAAGATAAACCAACTTAAAATAAAAACAGAAAAACATTTCTGTATATAATGAAAATTTATTATTTAATAATTCCGAATTTAATACTAATAACAAAGTTCTAGAAATTCCATAATAATTTCAGATTTCAGATTTTTTTTTGCAATTCGGAGACGATTAGTAACTCTGTTACACGGTGTGTTACAGTCTATGTTACACGGTGTGTTACAGTCTATGTTACACGGTGTGTTACAGTCTATGTTACACGGTGTGTTACAGTCTGTTATGTTGCACGGTGTGTTACAGTCTATGTTACACGGTGTGTTACAGTCTGTTATGTTGCACGGTGTGTTACAGTCTGTTATGTTGCACGGTGTGTTACAGTCTGTTATGGTGCACGGTGTGTTACAGTCTGTTATGTTGCACGGTGTGTTACAGTCTGTTATGTTGCACGGTGTGTTACA
The DNA here is from genome assembly GCA_009830355.1 of Cherax destructor. NCBI lineage: Eukaryota > Metazoa > Arthropoda > Malacostraca > Decapoda > Parastacidae > Cherax > Cherax destructor. The sequence goes on from WNWK01006371.1 coordinate 15,022, forward strand.
GTCTGTTATGTTACACGGTGTGTTACAGTCTGTTATGTTACACGGTGTGTTACAGTCTGTTATGTTACACGGTGTGTTACAGTCTGTTATGTTGCACGGTGTGTTACAGTCTGTTATGTTGCACGGTGTGTTACAGTCTGTTATGGTGCACGGTGTGTTACAGTCTATGTTACACGGTGTGTTACAGTCTATGTTACACGGTGTGTTACAGTCTATGTTACACGGTGTGTTACAGTCTATGTTACACGGTGTGTTACAGTCTATGTTACACGGTGTGTTACAGTCTATGTTACACGGTGTGTTACAGTCTATGTTACACGGTGTGTTACAGTCTATGTTACACGGTGTGTTACAGTCTATGTTACACGGTGTGTTGCAGTCTGTTATGTTACACGGTGTGTTACACTCTGTTATGTTACACTTTGTGTTACAGCCTGTTATGTTACACAGTGTGTTACAGTCTATGTTACACGGTGTGTTACAGTCTATGTTACACGGTGTGTTGCAGTCTGTTATGTTGCACGGTGTGTTACAGCCTATGTTACACGGTGTGTTACAGCCTGTTATGTTGCACGGTGTGTTACAGCCTATGTTACACGGTGTGTTAAAGCCTGTTATGTTGCACGGTGTGTTTCAGTCTGCTATGTTACACGGTGTGTTTCAGTCTGTTATGTTACACGGTGTGTTACAGTCTATGTCACACGGTGTGTTACAGTCTGTTATGTTACACTGTGTGTTACAGTCTATGTTACACTTTGTGTTACAGTCTGTTATGTTACACGGTGTGTTACAGTCTATGTTTTACGGTGTGTTACAGTCTGTTATGTTACACGGTGTGTTACAGTATGTTATGTTACACGGTATGTTACAGTCTAATATGTTACACGGTGTGTTACAGTCTGTTATGTTAGACGGTGTGTTTCAGTCTGTTATGTTACACGGTATGTTACAGTCTGTTATGTTACACGGTGTATTACAGTCTCTTATGTTACACGATGTGTTACAGTCTGTTATGTTGCACGGTGTGTTACAGTCTATGTTACACGTTGTGTTACAGTCTGTTATGTTGCACGGTGTGTTACAGTCTGTTATGTTGCACGGTGTGTTGCAGTCTGTTGCACGGTGTGTTACAGTCTGTTATGTTACATGGTGTGTTACAGTCTGTTATGTTACACGGTGTGTTACAGTCTGTCATGTTACACGGTGTGTTACAGTCTGTTATGTTGCACGGTGTGTTACAGTATGTTATGTTACACGATGTGTTACAGTCTGTTATGTTACACGATGTGTTACAGTCTTTTATTTCACACGGTGTGTTTCAGTCTGTTATGTCACACGGTGTGTTTCAGTCTGTTATGTTGCACGGTGTGTTTCAGTCTGTTATGTCACACGGTGTGTTACAGTCTGTTATGTCACACGGTGTGTTTCAGTCTGTTATGTTACACGGTGTGTTACAGTCTGTTATGTCACACGGTGTGTTACAGTCTGTTATGATGCACGGTGTGTTACAGTCTGTTATGTTACATGGTGTGTTACAGTCTGTTATGTTACACGGTGTGTTACAGTCTATGTTACACGGTGTGTTACAGTCTGTTATGTTACATGGTGTGTTACAGTCTGTTATGTTGCACGGTGTGTTACAGTCTGTTATGTTACACGGTGTGTTACAGTCTGTTATGTTGCACGGTGTGTTTCAGTCTATGTTACACGGTGTGTTACAGTCTGTTATGTTACACGGTGTGTTACAGTCTATGTTACACGGTGTGTTACAGTCTGTTATGTTACATGGTGTGTTACAGTCTGTTATGTTGCACGGTGTGTTACAGTCTGTTATGTTACACGGTGTGTTACAGTCTGGTATGTTGCACGGTGTGTTACAGTCTGTTATGTTGCACGGTGTGTTACAGTCTGTTGCACGGTGTGTTACAGTCTGTTATGTTACATGGTGTGTTACAGTCTGTTATGTTACACGGTGTGTTACAGTCTGTTATGTTACACGGTGTGTGGCAGTCTGTTATGTTAGCACTACACTGACATGAAAGCAATACACTGGCATGATAGCACTACACTGGCATGATAGCACCACACTGGCATGATAGCACTACACTGACATGATAGCAATACACTGGCATGATAGCACTACACTGGCATGATAGCACTACACTGGCATGATAGCACTACACTGACATGATAGCAATACACTGGCATGATAGCACTACACTGGCATGATAGCACTACACTGGCATGATAGCACTACACTGACATGATAGCAATACACTGGCATGATAGCACTACACTTGCATGATAGCACTACACTGGCATGATAGCACTACAATGGCATGATAGCACTACACTGGCATGATAGCAATACACTGGCATGATAGCACTACACTGGCATGATAGCACTACACTGGCATGATAGCACTACACTGGCATGATAGCACTACACTGGCATGATAGCACTACACTGGCATGATAGCACTACACTGGCATGATAGCAATACACTGACATGGTAGCAATACACTGGCATGATAGCAATACACTGGCATGATAGCACTACACTGGCATGATAGCACTACACTGGCATGATAGCACTACACTGGCATGATAGCAATACACTGGCATGATAGCACTACACTGGCATGATAGCACTACACTGGCATGATAGCACTGCACTGACATGATAGCAATACACTGGCATGATAGCAATACACTGGCATGATAGCACTACACTGGCATGATAGCACTACACTGACATGATAGCAATACACTGGCATGATAGCACTACACTGGCATGATAGCACTACACTGGCATGATAGCACTACAATGGCATGATAGCACTACACTGGCATGATAGCAATACACTGGCATGATAGCACTACACTGGCATGATAGCACTACACTGGCATGATAGCACTACACTGGCATGATAGCACTACACTGGCATGATAGCACTACACTGGCATGATAGCACTACACTGGCATGATAGCAATACACTGACATGATAGCAATACACTGGCATGATAGCAATACACTGGCATGATAGCACTACACTGGCATGATAGCACTACACTGGCATGATAGCACTACACTGGCATGATAGCAATACACTGGCATGATAGCACTACACTGGCATGATAGCACTACACTGGCATGATAGCACTACACTGACATGATAGCAATACACTGGCATGATAGCAATACACTGGCATGATAGCACTACACTGGCATGATAGCACTACACTGGCATGATAGCACTACACTGGCATGATAGCACTACACTGGCATGATAGCACTACACTGCATGATAGCATACACTGGCATGATAGCAATACACTGGCATGATAGCACTACACTGGCATGATAGCACTACACTGGCATGATAGCAATACACTGGCATGATAGCAATACACTGGCATGATAGCCCTACACTGGCATGATAGCACTACACTGGCATGATATCACTACACTGACATGATAGCAATACACTGGCATGATAGCAATACACTGGCATGATAGCACTACACTGGCATGATAGCACTACACTGGCATGATAACACTACACTGGCATGATAGAAATACACTGGCATGATAGCACTACACTGGCATGATAGCACTACACTGGCATGATAGCACTACACTGACATGATAGCAATACACTGGCATGATAGCAATACACTGGCATGATAGCACTACACTGGCATGATAGCACCACTGGCATGATAGCACTACACTGGCATGATAGCACTACACTGGCATGATAGCACTACACTGGCATGATAGCAATACACTACAGTGTAACTGTCCTATGAAATAAAAAAGCAAAACACACCGAGTGTTTCTACAATGTAACTACGCAAGTGTTGCCAGTATTGAGACATTCGTCATATTTCTGTTATTCTCCAATATTGCATACTCCATATGTTATCCTACCCCTCTGTCAAAGTACATTTCTTCCTCCCTGTTTTTCTTTCGCTCTATTTCTCTCTCTCTTCTTCTTCCTCCCTCCCATCATACATTCCTTCCTTCCTCACACCAGTCAAGCCTCTCCTTCCTTTCACGTTTCTTCTGTCAAGTACTCCGTTCAATTCTCCCTCATTACTAGTCTCGTCTCTCTCCCTTACTCCTTCTCCCTCACCACCAGTTCCTCTCTCCCTCCCTCCCTCTCTCTCCCCTACTAAAGCATGTAATACAGCGACCTCATTGAAATACTCCGACAACATTGTAATTCAGTGGAGAGTCCATCTGTCTGTCCACAACAAGGAAAGTGAAAGTAGTATTTTTCTGAGGCCATTGTCCCAGGACATTTACGGAATTCATTGTCCCAGGACATTTACGGAAGTCATTGTCCCAGGACATTTACGGAAGTCATTGTCCCAGGACATTTACGGAAGTCATTGTCCCAGTACATTTACGGAAGACATTGTCCCAGGACATTTACGGAAGTCATTGTCCCAGGACATTTACGGAAGTCATTGCCCCAGGACATTTACGGAATTCATTGTCCCAGTACATTTACGGAAGACATTGTCCCAGGACATTTACGGAAGTCATTGTCCCAGAACATTTACGGAAGTCGTTGCCCCAAAACATCTTACTGAAGATATTGTCCAGAGATATTTTTCTCTATTTATTTTCAAGAATTTAATCTAGAAATTCTTGATTCCGAAAAACATAAATATTTTCCTAGTTTCACAACTGTTTTAAATTAAATCTATTGTTCTGGATTTTTTTTTGTTTTTTTTAGAAATTAAATGTAGTTTGGTACACTGGCTAAATATATTAATTTAAAAAAAATCCTTTAAAGCATTTTCACATTAACTTTTTTTTAATAAATGTCTATAATATTTATTGGACAAGCTTGTGATTTGGTGATATTTTCTTGATTTCTTGTTTGTTTTCAACGGCAGTATATAAGCGCCAATCTTCTGTGCTCTTCACCACATCCAAGGCAGAGGAACTGATTACCTCGTCTTTCGTATATAGTTCTACTGTCTTCCAATTATGTCCTTGAATTTGTATTGATAAAGTCACTGGATGGCGAAACGTCTACAATAAAGATACCCAGATGTTGTAGATGTGTCTAATTCCTCAGTGAACAATAATGTTACTAACTGGTGTAGTGGTTACTGTGGATGGTGAGAATTGTATTAGGGGAAGTGCATGATTGTGGTTAGAATGGTGATTGTATATGCATATGGTTGTTGTAATAATAGTGGTTGTTAATGAGTCTGGTAGTTACTGTGCTAATGATTTTTGATGGTTGTGGTAGGCGATGGTAATTGTGGTGGTTGTTGGTGAATATTGTATTGCAGGTTGTAATAGTTGTTATTGATGGGTGTGGTAGGGATGGTGGTAATAATGGGATTTGATGGTTGTACTTGGTGGTGGTAATGTTGGTAGAGATAATAGTTGTTTATGATTATCGTGGTGGTGAATGTGATGTGTACAACAGGCATTACTAGGTGTGATCATTGTTGTGGTTGGTGGTGGTGGTGATGGTGGTGGTTGTGGTGGTGTTGGTGGTGGTGGTGATGATGGTGGTGCTGGGGATGGTGGTGATAATGATAGTGGTGATGGTGATAGTGGTGGTGCTGGTGGTGGTGATGGTGGTGGTGGTGATAGTGGTTGTGGTGATGGAAGTGGTGGTTGTGATGGTGGTGATGGTGATAGTGGAGGTGGTTGCGGTGGTGATGGTGATAGTGGTGGTGGTTGCAGTGGTGATGGTGGTGGGGTGATTGTGGTGGTGGTGGTAATGGTGGTGATGATGGTGGAGGTGATGGTGGTGGTATTGGTGATAGTGGTGGTAATGGTGGTGGTGGTTGTGATGGTGGTAGTGGTGGTTGTGATGGTGGTAGTGGTGGTGGTGATAGTGGTGGTGATTGCGGTGCTGATGGTGGTGGGGTAATGGTGGTGGTGGTGGTGATGGTGGTAGTGGTGGTGGTGACGGAAGTGTTGGAAATGGTAGATGAGACAGGTGTTATTATTGTAATTAGTGATGATAATGGTGGTTGCAGTGGATATTGTTGCTGTGCAAATTGGTATTGTGGTTGTCGTTAATGATGCTTATAATGAGTCTCGTGAGTGTTGATGGGTCGTGTGGTTGTCATTGATGATAGTGGCTGACGTTGATGAATGAGGTGAGAGGTGATGGTGGTAATGGTTGTTGTTGATAAATCAGTGGATGGTGGTTAAGTTAGGTGTGCTAGTTGATGTATGTAGTATTAACAATAATAATAATAATAATAATAATAATACGTATCTTTATTTCTACAAGTACATGTACAAGGTATACAGGCCTAGCTGATATCAATGACATACTACTATATAGAAAGCCCCTTGTTATGCTGAGCATTTCAGGCAAATTAGGTCAGTTTTGTCCCAGGATGCGACCCACACCAGTCCTCTAACACCCAGGTACAGATTTTATACTGATGGATGAACATGGACATCAGGTGTGTGAAGCAAACACGTCCAATTCGTAGTTTTACGATAATGTGAGACTAACATAACTTACCTTCTTTCATTAATACTTTTATTAAATAAATCCCCAACTATTCGACAACTTCTTCAGATCGTCTTATCATCAACTAAGTATTAATCTTATCGGTTTCTACCACTGTTTTTGTTTTCAACCTGCTTATTGTGTCACCTACTTTTCCTATTCTCACCTTTGCCCTTTCCCTCTTATTAGCAAATTCTTCCCCTTTCTACATGCATGTAGTCTTTGCTAACATTTGATTATTAACATTTAACCTATCAAAATATTTTAAACATCTTTCTAATTTGTTTACCTCCATGTTCAGCATCTCACTTTGTTTACATTTTCATTATCAGCATTTTTCTCATAACAGATAATAGTTTCTTTAATTTACTCTTCTTTATATCTCGTTCTCTTTTCCAAAATCTCTTCTTACCTTATCCTAACTTTATATTGTAAGAAACTTTAATTGTAATATTATGTCTCTTATCGTTATTCTCAGGTTATCATTAGAGATTTAATTGTTGTTCCTTGCTGTGCTCTTCCCTTCATCATTTTCTCTCGTTACGATATTCCACCTGAGTTATTACAAAGAAATCATCATCATTTAAGTTGATTATAGATGACTTGCATTTAGATCGTAATATGACGGTGAAATTTAAGTTTTCTTTATTCTCTTCTGAAAAAGGTCAGCCTGAATCTGTTTTTAGAATTATTTAGGCATGTATTACGAACACAGATGGCCTGCACACCTTAGTCTAGTGGCCTGCACACCTGGCTATACCACGATAACCAATGCAGGAACGAGCAAATGGGCAGCAGAGAGAGTAAATACTTATATTTCCTTCACCAAACAGCAAGCAGGAATGCACAGTACATACAAATATGCACAATAAGGCAAGTACAATCAAGAGACACAGTGAGAAGCACTGCAACCGGACTCGGAGGTAAATCTGCCAATGTTGATTTACAAGTGTCCCACATCGCTTCACAACTTTGGCGAGATTCCTTGTCATTGGCTGGTTGAACCAAAGTGCTTAGCACAACGAGGGCCCCCTACTCATTTATACCCTTAGCACCTGGTTCGCTGGTCGGGAGGGCATGTCTGTATGGGTGTGTGACATACACTGAATAAAATGTAACTTACTCTTAAGATGCTACAACACGTAACACAAATTTTTCAGTGAAGCCAATAGTCAAATAACAAGATGTATTTTAAAGACATTTAATTTCTAGGCTAAATAAATAAATAATAATCATAATAATACAAAGTCGATTATATGGCACTTGCTCTGGAAGACAATATCAATATAGAATGTTTACCTAATTTATATAAATGAGGAAATGACCTTGTATAACCATGACATGAACATAGGTGAAGCATATAAGCTAAAAGTAATTAACATGTTACCTATTCTTTAAATAACCTATCCAGGCTAAATACAACTTAGTGAAAATAGTGGCCAACACCTCGGCATACATGGGCAACATCAAACACCCTAAGGTGGATATAGAATGTTCCAAATACCACAACAATGCCAGGTACTGTAATTCCTATAAGCCATGACTGTGAGAGTACATAGCTAGCAAACATCTTCCAGAAAGTAAGCGAGGCTCTGGATAGCAAGTGCTATCCAGAGCTGCTGCAGACATAAAACAAATCTAAATACCTTTCTTCTGAAATACATTCCCAAAAGCACCTATCCACACTGATTCATCATCAGAGTGTATAAAGACACAAAACCCTAAAGAAGCACTCAGAAGAATCAAGCTGGATATGATTGCAGTTCGTGTTTCCATAATAAGGGTCAGACCCCGACGAACATAAAGAGTGAGAATAGAAGCTCCTGTTCAGGCGGCATTTTGGAAGCTTCCATACAAGCTGTATAGGAGAATAAAACACAACAAAAACATCGCTTACCTACACTCCTATACAGTAGTGTGCAAATTAATTAGGACGGGAGTAAATTTTGTGATTATCTCATAATATGTCTTAGTGTTCGCCTTAAATTAATGTAGTTTCGGTCTTTTCTTTTCGGAAAAGTTTGTTACCGACTTCTGACAATCATCCAGCTGTGATGTTACCCTGTGACTCTCGTCAGTGCAACAACAGCTGTTGTTCTGTAAGGCTATTCCTGCAGGCGTGCTCTTTGAATGAATGTGGTTTCACCAAATTATCTCTTTCATTTCATGATTACTGCTGAAATTCATGAAAGGTGTTACACCTAGGAAGTGTTCAAATATTGTATCTCTTAGAAAACTTGCTGATTTATGCATCAAACAGATCGCCAAAAATTTGAGCCTAGCAATTTCAATCAATTGTTGATCGGATTCTGAAGAGAAGGCCTGGTCACAGACCGGGCCGCGGGGGCGTTGACCCAGGAACCCTCTCCAGGTATACTCCAGATATAACTGACTACACTGGTGAGCGCTGCGTCGAGGAAGATGTGGAAGAAAATGCAAGACAAAGGTTATCATAAGAAATAGTATGAAGGATCCAAAGAAAGCTAGACAGATCTACAGACAGATTTGGCTTCAGGCGTAAATGTTGAGTCTTCAACTGTTTGTCGAAGGCTCCTTGACGTTGGCAGAACTGCCAGGAAGCTGGTAAAGAAACAATTATTGACTGCTGCTGCTGTGAAGAAAAAATGGCTGCGGTGGGCACTAGATCAAAAGGGATGGACGATAGATGAATGGAGAAAAGTTATATTTTCAGAGCATTTTTAAGTACATAGGTACAGATCAGTGGTAGTGAGACGTAGCAAAGGCGAACCACTTCGAATGGACACATTCAACAAGCTCCAAAAGACCTTCCTAAGAAGATGTCTTTTGATAGTTTTATTGTTAAAGGTTCTAGACGGTGTTTTGTTGAGAAAACGATGAACAGTGACAATTACAAGGCAATCCTGGCAATTTATTTGCTTCATATTGTGGACAGAGACTTTCCAGATGGAGAAGACATTTTCGAACAGGATCTTGTTCCATGCCACACTTCCAGAAAAATGCTGACATTCTTCGAAGTGAGTGGGCTATACGTTCTAAGTTGGCCTGGAAACTCTCCTGACCTCAACCCAATTGAGAATCTATGGGCAACAACCAAACGCAGGATCGCGAAACAGAACTGTTCAACTGTGAAGAAGCTAATTGCTGCTGTTATTAGGACCTGGTACCACCGCAAAGAGCTTACCAAATGTGATCAAACATTTGTCGATTTTATACCAAAGTAAGAATCAATGCTTATAAAAATAAATGATAGTCATATCTCGTATTAAATCAGTTATCTGTCATATCATTGCCGTGTAATTTTCAAATAAACATTAATTTTTCAAATAAATATCTTATTTTATCACTGTCCCAACTAATATACACACAATTGTAAATAACAACATGATAAACAATGGTAATGAGTTACGGCCATGAGCGAGGGGAGTGTAAGGGCTCCCTAAGTCTTCACTTTATCAACACCTTCATGAAGTTTCAGGTTGTTCACCGACAAAAACTCTGATTTTATGAAAATAATTTAAAAAATAGTACTTTAACTAATAGTACTGTTAATAATAAGATAGATAATAACATTAATAATAATTTCATAAAAAAAGTATTAATTAAATTATGAAAAATATAAGTTTAACATTGCCTTTTTTACTGAAACTGTTGATATCATTAATGGGAAGGATGAATCTGATGAGTGTCAACAAGGTCACTGATATTTGGCTGGTGATTGATGAGTTTTAGAGGTAAGTCACCAGGCTCTTCCAGGTCCAGTCTGTTCCTCTGCTTAGTTAGAATTGCATTTGCAACCCTAAAACCAGCTTCAACCATGTACTGACCCCCTTTTGACCTTCCAAACATTTACCGACCCCATCAGTAGTCCCAAGGACCCTTAGGGGTCGATAATGAAATCTTTGGGGCGCCCTAATTACTACAAACAAGAAGGTGGACCATCCTCAGTGCTGTCCTACTACCAACTCTCTCACACTTTCTTACATAATAAATGTGTCATAAAATTACTCTAAAATATTAATATTAATATTATCTCCCAGGAAAGACATAACAAATATATAATTCATGAACTAAACAAAAAGAAAATACATAATGCACAATATAAAGCATCACACAATGTGTACCATGGGTCACACTAGGTGTACAATGGGTCACCCTATGTGTACCAGGAATCATGCTATGTGTACCAGGAATCACACTATGTATACCAGGACTCACACTATGTGTACCAAGAATCTCACGTGACAGTACTAAGAATCACATGTGATGGTGAAGGGAATCACACGTGATGGTACTGGTACTCACACAAGTGGTACTGGGACTCAGACAAGGTGGTACTGGAACTCACATAAGGTGGTACAAGGACTCGCACAGGATGGTACTAGGACTCACACAAGGTGGTACTGGGACTCACACAAGGTAATACTGGGACTCACACAAAGTGGTACTGGGACTCACACAAGGTGGTACTGGGACTCACACAAAGTGGTACTGGGACTCACACAAGGTGGTACTAGGACTCACACAAGGTAGTACTGGGACTCACACAAGGTGGTTCTGGGTCTCACACAGGGTGGTACTAGTACTCACACAAGGTGGTACTGGGACTCACACGAGGTAGTACTGGGACTCACACAAGGTGGTACTAGGACTCACACAAGGTGGTACTGGGACTCACACAAGGTGGTACTGGGACTCACACAAGGTATTACTGGGACTCACACAAGGTGGTACTGGGACTCACACAAGGTGGTACTGGGACTCACACAAGGTGGTACTAGGGATCACACAAGGTAGTACTGGGACTAACACAAGGTGGTATTAGGACTCACACAAGGTGGTACTGGGACTCACACAAGGTGGTACTGGGACTCACACAAGGTGGTACTGGGACTCACACAAGGTGGTACTGGGACTCACACAAGGTGGTACTGGGACTCACACAAGGTGGTACTAGGACTCACACAAGGTGGTACTTGGACTCACACAAGGTGGTACTGGGACTCACACAAGGTGGTACTAGGACTCACACAAGGTGGTACTGGGACTCACACAAGGTGGTACTAGGACTCACACAAGGTGATACTGGGACTCACACAAGGTGGTACTAGGACTCACACAAGGTGGTACTGGGACTCACACAAGGTGGTACTAGGACTCACACAAGGTGGTACTGGGACTCACACAAGGTGGTACTGGGACTCACACAAGGTGGTACTGGGACTCACACAAGGTGGTACTGGGACTCACACAAGGTGGTACTGGGACTCACACAAGGTGGTACTGGGACTCACACAAGGTGGTACAAGGACTCACACAGGATGGTACTAGAACTCACACAAGGTGGTTATGGGACTCACACAAGGTGGTAATGGGACTCACACAAGGTAGTACTGGGACTCACACAAGGTGGTACTGGGACTCACACAAGGTGGTACTGGGACTCACACAAGGTGGTACTAGGACTCACACAAGGTGGTACTGGGACTCACACAAGGTTGTACTAGAACTCACACAAGGTGGTACTGGGACTCACACAGGGTGATACTAGGACTCACAAAGGATGGTACTAGGACTCACACAAGGTAGTACTGGGACTCACACAAGGTGATACTAGGACTCACACAAGGTGGTACTGGGACTCACACAAGGTGGTACTGGGACTCACACAAGGTGATACTAGGACTCACACAAGGTGGTACTGGGACTCACACAAGGTGGTACTGGGACTCACACAAGGTGGTACAGAGAGGAAATACCAGGAGGAGGAAAAAGGAAAGTCAACTGTCGACCATCAAAGAGAAAGGCGGAAGTAATTATGTGACAAGAAAAAGTGAGAGAGAGAGAGAGAGAGAGAGAGAGAGAGAGGTTAACTGAGAGTTGTTGAAGGAGTGAAAGAGAGTGAATGAATGATTAAGTGGGTGACTGATTGAAGGAGGAAAGGAGGATAAATGTGTGAGTGATTTAGGATGGAAATGAGAGTGATTGAGATCTAGTGAAGGACTGTGGGAGGGATAGATCAGTGAATGTTATTGTGTTAGTAAGGGAGAGTAAAAATAGTGAGACTGCAGAAGCGAGGGTGAGTGAATAGGGATGAACGAAGGTACAGTGAGTAAGAAAGGGCTAGTAATGGAGGGTGGAAGTACATGGGATACTATCTGAAGAGAAAAACTATCTACTTTTATCACTATTGTTGACTATAAAGAATTACTGTGTTTTATCTATGTTCATTAGACAAGGAATGCCTAATAAATGTTACAATTACTCCGTGTTCCTTACACCATCATTAGCATGCCCTCTCGATCAAATAATTGGCAGTTAGGACAGAGCAGGTTGTTTAGGGCCCCCACTGTTCTGTCGAGCTGTCCAATTCAAATTCACCAATTGAGAATTTGCTCCCAGACAACTTGAGGTTATGCTTCCCCACCTGGCCTATGGATAGACGCTCACTAACACTGGTTGCATACACTCACTGATTTATTTTGAGGTGAAAATCCCAGTGTCATTTTGAGTGGCTCTCTTCTATATTGGTCATTATTATTCGTCTAAGGATATTTAAAATATTAAACAAAATACACCAGCCTAGGGCCAAGCTTGGATCTTCAGAAAAAACTTTAACTGGATGGTCAGTACTCCCATCAGGAAGGATAGATAAATTCACCTTATATTGATTAACAGGAAGGGCAGATAAACCAACATATACAAAAATATAATAATATATTAGGTTAGACTATTTACAACCCAAACACCACTGCTAAAAATTACCAAACACCAGTATACCTTCACCAGGTACTTAAAGTGAGGCCACCTTATTATTACAAAATACTATTAGAAAACTCACTAGTTCACTGCTACTAGTTATTTACAGTTAAAACATATGCAAACTGCGTGGTACCATGACCACCCTCCCTTGTCTGCCGGTCTTTGAACTGAAGTCAAAAAAACACTATTATTTCTGTACTCTCCACTAATCACACAGGCCCACACACAAAAGAAAACACCTCCCTGGGCCCGCATGAGCATAAAACAAACCCAAACATAAATTATGGCCTGAACCTTGCACAAAACACCACAGACTAACTTTACTCAGCCTAAGTCCATAACGCTCCCACAACTACTACCACCACACTGACTAACTTGGTCCTACACTCCTCACACATCGTTCTCATCCCAGTCACCTGTCCAATACACGTCCGATTTCAGAACAAACCCCGTCCACCAGTGGCGGGTAGTGTATAGGCACTGCGGAACTGCAGCATCCACTATTTTCTCTCTATAACATTCAATATAATGAGTCCTTTATTTTAATTCTTTCATTATACTTGTACATTATATAATCCTTAAGCTTAATGTCAGTAGCCATTCCCTAGTACATGAAAACATTACAAAAATCCTTGTATGGAACTGTGCCCTTCACAGTTCCAGCGACTCTGTGTTTGGCTGTTGTGCGCATGTCCGAGATAAGACGCTTAAGACGCAGATCATTTCAATTGATCAGGTCAATTTGCTAGACTTGGTTGTACTTCTCAGAAAGACAGGCAATTTTGTTTTCTTAAACAAAAGCAAATAATTGAAACCATACGTTTTTTTTATTCAAAATACTATTGTAAGTGAAGTGAGGGCATCTGCAATGTTCTCAGACTGATATAGCCTAAGATAATAATTGTCTGTAGTTTACCAATTACATTCACGAGAATTGTTTTAACTTATACATCGTAAAAACGACACAAATGCAACTAATGCGACATCTATGTCACATTAGTTTCATTTGTGTCGTTTTACTTAACAGGAGAATGTATGTATCAGTTGCTTGTGAGAGAAATCGAATAACACAAAATCGGTATTAAAAAAAATTATTGGCAGTTCTACAGAAGGAACATTAAATATGAAAGGAAATAAAATGTGTTGGATCGTGGAGATAAATGGTATAAAATACCGACACAATGGAAACATAAACACATAAGCAGTATAATGTGATCCTTTATTGACAACGTTTCGCCCACGCAGTGGCTTTATCAGGTCACAAACATATCTGTTTATGACTTGATAAAGCCCACTGCGTGGGCGAAACGTTGTCAATAAAGGACCACATTATACTGCTTATGTGTTTATTTTACCAGTGTTGGATCGTCCAGTCTCTGGGTCCAAGTTATGTTTTGGGCTGAGCAGATATATGAACACATACTGTACTGAATATAGCACCGTCAGACGCTACAATGACCGCTACCGCAGATGCTTCCCTGTTCAAGTTACTGAACTACATTGTAGTATTTATTCAAATGTATGAATGTGGCAAAATGTTAGTCGGGACAGTGATTACCAAAAACTGTCAATTAAGAGCGAGGCTCGGTGGAGGTCTATGGATGTAGTTATGAGAAAGGTATTTGTAGATTTTTCGAAGCCAGAATCTGCCTCGTACAGTGATGCCATTATCACGCTGGCAAAAATTAAAGAAAGCTCAAATTTAAACTGCAGAAAAAGCAGTTGGGTTTATAGAAGGATTGAAAAAAAAGGAGACGACTAACACAGCTCAAAATTTCTTGGAGGTATTTGAAGCTCTGTCAGAATATCCATACTGAGTTTTCGTAGACATCTCGCCATATTGTATCTAGAACACTCATGAAGAAGTCAAAAAATGTGCAACTTATTTTGATTACATTGAAAATACTGGGAACAAGGTCGTTTTCTGAGCACTTGAAAATTTTACAAGTATGAAGATTGTTACAATAAGGTACTGATCACTCTTGCCAATAAAAGACAGCGGGAATTACAAATCATGCTGGTGAGGAAGGACAAGATAAAGTAGCTTGGTTAGTAGCGCACTTAGCTCACACATAGTGTCCGTGGTTTGATTCTCGGTGCGGGTGGAAGCACTGGGGGCGTGTTTCCTTAAGACACCTGCTGATCTTGTTCACCTAACAGTAGGTACCAGTTAGTTACCATTTTGTCCTAGGCACATGTCAATTAGACACTAGGCCTGTTGTATGTATGTGTGTGTGTGTAAGGAAACACTTCGAAATGTTTCTGCCCCACCGGGAATTGAACCCGGCCCCTCCGTGCGTGAAGCGAGAGCTTTACCCACTAGGCCACCGGGGGTTGTGTGTTAACCGACTGGTGTTGGCCACCCGAAATACTCAGCATAACCAGTGGCTTTCTATATAGTATGTCACTGATGTCAGCTATGGTCTGTATAAGTTTTATTATGTACTTATATAAGAATTGCTTATTATTATTATTATTATTATTATTATTATTATTATTATTATTATTATTATTATTATTATTATTATTCTTATTATTATTATTCTTATTCTTATTCTTATTATTATTATTATTATTATTATTATTATTATTATTATTATTATTATTATTATTATTATTATTATTATTATTATTATTATTATTATTATTATTATTATTATTATTATTATTATTATTATTATTATTATTATTATTATTATTATTATTATTATTATTATTATTATTTTAGAAATTCCAGAAATTCCAGAAATCGAGTGCTGGAAGAACTGCGTAAAACTTTAATGAAACTTACTGAAAGCTTTACAGCGAAAAACTTACGATGTGAATTATTAAGTCTAACTTTACAGTGGAATAAACTGAAAACATCAACTCTAGAAAAAAATCACTTACTACTAGTAAGAAAATCACCGTCGTTGAATGAAAACATAGAAAATAAAAAATGATATTTGGACATGAACTACGAAAATGATGAAGTAGAACTTGTAAATAAGATATGTAAATAAGACATGTTAATAAGACATGTTAATAACACATGTAAGAAGACATGTAAGAGTTGTGCTAGTTGTTGTTACAAAATTCTGCATTGTTACAATTTATTGACTGATTCTGATCACGTGATTGGCAGGTCATACAAAAGAAAGAAATTGACTTACCATAAAGTTGATGAGGAACAGACTAAGATACACTACACTCCAATAACATTTGATGATTGAGAAACATGTGCAATAGTTGGGTATCTTTACTGTTGAACGTTTCACCTTCACAGTAGGATTCTTCAGTCAAATACAGAGCCAGAAGGTGTAGAAGTGAAATGAAGATGATGTAATCAATCCATTAACCTTGGAGAAATAGTATCTGAGGTGGTCAGTCGCTCAGCCTGAAAAAGAGTTCACCTCCATGGTCTGGAACAAGGTGGTCAGTCCCTCAGCCTGGAGAAGAGTTCACCTCCATGGTCTGGAACAAGGTGGTCAGTCCCTCAGCCTGAACAAGAGTTCACCTCCAAGGTCTGGAACAAGGTTATAAGTCCCTCAGCCTGGAGAAGAGTTCACCTCCAAGGTCTGGAACAAGGTGGTCAGTCCCTCAGCCTGGAGAAGAGTTCACCTCCATGGTCTGGAACAAGGTGGTCAGTCCCTCAGCCTGGAGAAGAGTTCACCTCCATGGTCTGGAACAAGGTGGTCAGTCCCTCAGCCTGGAGAAGAGTTCACCTCCAAGGTCTGGAACAGGTTCAGTCCTCAGCCTGAAAGGTTCACTCCAGGTCTGGAACAAGGTATAGTCCCAGCTGAGAAGAGTACTCAGGTCTGGAACAAGGTGTAGTCCCAGCCTGAGAAGAGTTCACCGTCTGGCAAGGTGGTAGTCCTCAGCCTGAGAAGATCACTCCATGGTCTGGAACAAGGTGGTCAGTCCTCAGCCTGAGAAGAGTTCACTCATGGTCTGGAACAAGGTGGTCATCCCTCAGCCTGAAAGAGTCACCCAGGTCTGGAACAAGGTGGTCAGTCCTCAGCCTGAGAAGAGTCCCTCCATGGTCTGGAAGGTGCAGTCCTCAGCCTGAGAAGAGTCACTCATGGTCTGAACAAGGTGGTCCCTCAGCCTGAAAAGTCACCAAGGTCGAACAAGGTGTAGTCCAGCTAAGTCTTGGAAGAGCCACCTAGATCTCGGGAACAAGGTGGCAGTCCTCACCTGAGAAGAGCACCATGGTCGAACAAGGTTAGTCCTCAGCCGAGAAGAGTTCACTCCAGGTCTGAAAGGTGGTCAGTCCTCAGCCTGAGAAGAGTTCACTCCAGGTCTGAAAAGTGTAGTCCTCAGCCTGAGAAGAGTTCACTCCATGGTCTGAACAAGGTGGTCAGTCTCAGCCTGAGAAGAGTTCACCTCCATGTCTGACAAGGTGGTCAGTCCTCAGCCTGAAGATTCACCTATGGTCTGGAACAAGGTTAGTCCCTCAGCCTGAGAAGAGTCACTCCATGGTCTGAACAAGGTGGTCAGTCCTCAGCCTGAAAGTCACCATCTGACAAGGTCAGTCCTCAGCCTGAAAGAGTTCTCCATGGTCTGGAAAAGGTAGTCCAGCCTGAGAAGAGTTCACCAGGTCTGGAACAGGTGTAGTCCTCAGGAAAGAGTTCACCCAGTCTGGAACAAGGTGTAGTCCAGCCTGAGAAAGTTACCAGTCTGGAACAAGGTGTAGTCCTCAGCCTGAGAAGAGTCACTCCAGGTCTGAACAAGGTGGTCAGTCCTCAGCCTGAGAAAGTCACTCCATGGCTGAACAAGGTGGTCAGTCTCAGCCTGAAAGAGTTCACTCCAAGGTCTGGAACAAGGTGTATCCCAGCCTGAGAAGAGTTCACTCCAGGTCTGGAACAAGGTGTCAGTCCTCAGCCTGAGAAGAGTTCACTCCATGGTCTGGAACAAGGTGGTCAGTCCTCAGCCTGAGAAGAGTTCACTCCAAGGTCTGGAACAAGGTGGTCAGTCCTCAGCCTGGAGAAGAGTTCACTCCATGGTCTGAACAAGGTGTCAGTCCCTCAGCCTGGAGAAGAGTTCACTCCATGGTCTGGAACAAGGTGCGTCCTCAGCCTGAGAAGAGTTCACTCCAGGTCTGGAACAAGGTTAGTCCCTCAGCCTGAGAAGAGTTCACCCATGGTCTGGAAAGGAGTCCAGCCTGAAGAGTCACCCAGTCTACAAGGTGTCAGCCTTGGAGAAGAGTTCACTCCATGGTCTGGAACAAGGTGGTCAGTCCTCAGCCTGAGAAGAGTTCACCTCCATGGTCTGGAACAAGGTGGTCAGTCCTCAGCCTGAAAGAGTTCACTCCAGGTCTGGAACAAGGTAGTCCTCAGCCTGAGAAGAGTTCACTCAAGGTCTGAACAAGGTGGTCAGTCCTCAGCCTGAGAAGAGTTCACCCATGGTCTGGAACAAGGTGGTCAGTCCCTCAGCCTGAGAAGAGTTCACTCCAGGTCTGGAACAAGGTGGTCAGTCCTCACCTGAGAAGAGTTCACTCCAGGTCTGGAACAAGGTGGTCAGTCCTCAGCCTGAGAAGAGTTCACTCCAGGTCTGGAACAAGGTGGTCAGTCCTCAGCCTGAGAAGAGTTCACTCCATGGTCTGGAAAAGGTAAGTCCTCAGCCTGGAGAAGAGTCACTCCAGGTCTGGAACAAGGTGGTCAGTCCCTCAGCCTGGAGAAGAGTTCACTCCAGGTCTGAAAAGGTTAGTCCTCAGCCTGGAGAAGAGTTCACTCCAGGTCTGGAACAAGGTGGTCAGTCCTCAGCCTGGAGAAAGTTCACCCATGGTCTGGAACAAGGTGGCAGTCCCTCAGCCTGAGAAAGTTCACTCCATGGTCTGGAACAAGGTGGCAGTCCTCAGCCTGAGAAGAGTTCACTCCATGGTCTGGAACAAGGTGGTCAGTCCCTCAGCCTGAAAGAGTTCACCCAAGGTCTGGAACAAGGTGTAGTCCTCAGCCTGAGAAGAGTTCACCCAGGTCTGGAACAAGGTTAAGTCCCTCAGCCTGGAGAAGAGTTCACTCCAGGTCTGGAACAAGGTGTCAGTCCTCAGCCTGGAGAAGAGTTCACCCATGGTCTGAACAAGGTGGTCAGTCCTCAGCCTGAGAAGAGTTCACTCCATGGTCTGGAACAGTGGTCAGTCCTCAGCCTGAGAAGAGTTCACCAGGTCTGGAACAAGGTGTCAGTCCTCAGCCTGAAAGAGTCACCCAGGTCTGGACAAGGGGTAGTCCTCACTGGAGAAGAGTTCACTCCATGGTCTGGAACAAGGTGGTCAGTCCTCAGCCTGAGAAGAGTTCACCTCCATGGTCTGGAACAA
This sequence comes from Cherax destructor, assembly GCA_009830355.1. Classification (NCBI taxonomy): domain Eukaryota; kingdom Metazoa; phylum Arthropoda; class Malacostraca; order Decapoda; family Parastacidae; genus Cherax; species Cherax destructor. Next base: position 34,563 of record WNWK01006371.1, read on the forward strand.
GGTGGTCAGTCCTCAGCCTGGAAAGAGTTCACTCCAGGTCTGGAACAAGGTGTCAGTCCCTCAGCCTGAGAAGAGTTCAGCTCCATGGTCTGGAACAAGGTGGTCAGTCCCTCAGCCTGGAGAAGAGTTCACCTCCATGGTCTGGAACAAGGTGGTCAGTCCTCAGCCTGGAGAAGAGTTCACCTCCATGGTCTGGAACAAGGTGGTCAGTCCCTCAGCCTGGAGAAGAGTTCACTCCATGGTCTGGAACAAGGTGGTCAGTCCCTCAGCCTGGAGAAGAGTTCACCTCCATGGTCTGGAACAAGGTGGTCAGTCCTCAGCCTGAGAAGAGTTCACTCCAAGGTCTGGAACAAGGTGAGTAAGTCCCTCAGCCTGGAGAAGAGTTCACCTCCATGGTCTGGAACAAGGTGGTCAGTCCTCAGCCTGGAGAAGAGTTCACCTCCATGGTCTGGAACAAGGTGGTCAGTCCCTCAGCCTGGAGAAGAGTTCACCTCCATGGTCTGGAACAAGGTGGTCAGTCCCTCAGCCTGAGAAGAGTTCACCTCCATGGTCTGGAACAAGGTGGTCAGTCCCTCAGCCTGGAGAAGAGTTCACCTCCATGGTCTGGAACAAGGTGGTCAGTCCCTCAGCCTGGAGAAGAGTTCACTCCAATGGTCTGGAACAAGGTGGTCAGTCCTCAGCCTGAGAAGAGTTCACCTCCATGGTCTGGAACAAGGTGGTCAGTCCTCAGCCTGGAAAGAGTTCAGCTCCAAGGTCTGGAACAAGGTGGTCAGTCCTCAGCCTGAGAAGAGTTCACCTCCAAGGTCTGGAACAAGGTGGTCAGTCCCTCAGCCTGGAGAAGAGTTCACCCATGGTCTGGAACAAGGTGGTCAGTCCTCAGCCTGAGAAGAGTTCACTCCATGGTCTGGAACAAGGTGGTCAGTCCTCAGCCTGAAAAGTTCACCCAGGTCTGGAACAAGGTGGTCAGTCCTCAGCCTGGAGAAGAGTTCACTCCAGGTCTGGAACAAGGTGGTCAGTCCTCAGCCTGAGAAGAGTTCACCCATGGTCTGGAACAAGTGGTAGTCCCTCAGCCTGGAAAAGTTCACTCCAGGTCTGGAACAAGGTGGTCAGTCCTCAGCCTGGAGAAGAGTTCACTCCATGGTCTGGAACAAGGTGGTCAGTCCTCAGCCTGGAAAGAGTTCACTCCATGGTCTGGAACAAGGTGGTCAGTCCTCAGCCTGAGAAAGTTCACTCCATGGTCTGGAACAAGGTGGTCAGTCCCTCAGCCTGGAGAAGAGTTCACCTCAATGGTCTGGAACAAGGTGGTCAGTCCCTCAGCCTGGAGAAGAGTTCACCTCAATGGTCTGGAACAAGGTGGTCAGTCCCTCAGCCTGGAGAAGAGTTCACCTCCAAGGTCTGGAACAAGGTGGTCAGTCCCTCAGCCTGAACAAAAGTTCACCTCCAAGGTCTGGAACAAGGTGGTAAGTCCCTCAGCCTGGAGAAGAGTTCACCTCCAAGGTCTGGAACAAGGTGGTCAGTCCCTCAGCCTGGAGAAGAGTTCACCTCAATGGTCTGGAACAAGGTGGTCAGTCCCTCAGCCTGGAGAAGAGTTCACCTCAATGGTCTGGAACAAGGTGGTCAGTCCCTCAGCCTGGAGAAGAGTTCACCTCCATGGTCTGGAACAAGGTGGTCAGTCCCTCAGCCTGGAGAAGAGTTCACCTCAATGGTCTGGAACAAGGTGGTCAGTCCCTCAGCCTGGAGAAGAGTTCACCTCCATGGTCTGGAACGATATTAAGCTGCAGCATCAGAATCGACAGTATGTAAAACTCCATTTTAATGTTTCAGCTTCATATTTTTCCAGACAATGGAGTTGAACTCTTCTCCAGGCTGGGGGACTGACCACCTCAGATGCTGCCTCTGTACTTGACTGAAGAAGCCTACTAGCTAGGCGAAACGTTTCATCAATAAAGATACCCAACTGTTGCACGTGTGTCTTAATCATCAATGTGTCGGTATTTTATACCATTTTTAACAACATTTCATTAATTTCTTGCTGAAGGCATTTATTTTTATGAGTCTTGAGTCGAGTAAAGTTATGAACAAAAGCTGCTAAAACAAAGCGAACTACTGAGAAATCCCATCTTTTTATGAGGTAAACTGTAACTAATTATTCTTGATAGACTGTAATTAATTATCCTCTTGATAATTATGTAATCAGTAAAGAGTATTTACATTCCGATAGGTAACATATTTTAATAGAAGTTACGAAACTGTCATAAACACGTCAACAATAAGGGTCTAGTTATAAATTTTAATCACCCAAAACTTTTAAATCATTATAATTATTCAAAATAATCTATGTGTGTTTTGCTTTCAGTTAATTATAGCGGTGGTAATGAGTCATTGTTATTATAATTGTGATAAGCAAAACAGTCAATCATTATGACAACTGACTAGTCAAATAACTTATCTATCTATCTATCTATCTATCTATCTATCTATCTATATATATATATATATATATATATATATATATATATATATATATATATATATATATATATATATATATATATATATATATATTAATAATGATTGTAACCACGAACGAGTGGTATTGAATCAATAACAACACTGTGACTAGCCGAGGATTCGAATCCATGTCGTTTTGGTCCTCCCCATGGTGAGCGAAAATCACAAATGACACAGGAGCATTTAAAATTATGTCCTTTCCAAAAATTTCCTCTTATATGTTTAAAGATATATATTTTTTTCATTTATGTGGAGAAAATTCTCCAAGAGGGTTGGGGTATCAACCCCTATCAGCCCTTTCAGCATGAAGGACGACCCTCTCAGAAAGGGCAGATGGCATCTTGTTGGTTTCCTGATCAACAGTTTAATATTTACCACATGTTTGTACTCTGGAGCGTCACAGAGGTCACGTACGCAATGTCTCTTGGTCACGTATGCAAAGCCTCTTGAGAGTAGTGGTAGTGTATACGGATGACAAACAATTGAGAAAAATGACTCTTTGCCGTAGCAGGGAAAGTACAGAAAACTCCTGTTTCACTTTACACACGTGTGGGACAATCATGAACTCTCAGTGATCGAGATATATCAAGAAATCAAGCATTTGTGTTGCAAACTGTTGCAGTGTTAAGCAAGTAGGGAAATGGTGCTTAGGTCAGCGATATTGAGCAGCACCAAGGTGGCGGAGGGCGTCATAGATCAGATTGCAATAAACTTCGGACTGAGGAGCGTGTTACGAGTGCGTCCTCATCCTTACTGACAATCTCCATCTACACAAATTAAATAATATAAAGAAGTGTGTGCAGCTTCTTATGCCATTATTGTGAGATGAACAAATAGACAAATATTGAAGAACATATAGTGACATTGCGTGTGTTACAAAGTTCCAGGCTATGACGTGTGACATTCCTCAAAGACACTTCTTCAATCAAGACAGTGGTTACCCGGGTGATACTTATGGGTCCGATACACATACCCAGGTAAGTCTGCTTAGTCATTGAGATGTTCAAGTGACTGCGCAGTTAGGAACTGATGTATGTTCTAGGCAGATATATCATAAACCCAGTGACACGTGAACTTTTTAGTTCAACCAAGTGAGTACTTAGTATTATTCAGTATTCAGTTACTGAATGTATATTGCCATACGCTCCTCAGGGGCAATTATTCACATACTCACTTTATACTTGTATCCTACAGCTAAGTGGCAGTAGAACACACTGGGTCACGTCGGAGAAGCTTTCTGGGTGCAGCTGCGGAAAGCTGACCCAGCAACAAAGATAAGTACAGTATTTCCTATGTTCCTGTACAAATTGTTGGTGTTCTACAAATGTAATTTACCACAATTTATGTTAATGTAAAAATTAATAATTTTGTACCAAAAGAACCTTAGAAAACTTACCTAACCATATTACAACAAGCGCAATTTAATTTAACCTAATCCAACTAAATATAGTTTAGATAAGTTTACAATAATTTAATAATAACAACACAATGAAATATATATTTTTCGTTACTTTCAGAATAATTTTTGCGAAATTATTGCATACACAAATTTTCGCTTGCCTTATTCGGCAAGAAGAGCGTTGCTATTTAAGCCAAAATTGCAAGTTTTGCCTATTCCGCAAGACTTATATATATATATATATATATATATATATATATATATATATATATATTATATATATATATATATATATATATATATATATATATATATATATATATATTTTTTAACACATCGGCCGATTCCCACCAAGGCAGGGTGGCCCGATAAAGAAAAACTTTCATCATCATTCACTCCATCACTGTCTTGCCAGAAGGGTGCTTTACACTACAGTTATAAAACTGCAACATTAACACCCTCCTTCAGAGTGCCGGCACTGTACTTCCCATCTTCAGAACTCAAGTCCGGCCTGCCGGTTTCCTGAATCCCTTCATAAATGTTACTTTGCTCACACTCCAACAGCACGTCAAGTATTAAAACCATATGCCTCCATTCACTCCTATCAAATACGCTCACACATGCTTGCTGGAAGTCCAAGCCCCTCGCACACAAAACTTCCTTTACCCCCTCCCTCCAACCTTTCCTAGGCCGACCCCTACCCCGCCTTCCCTCCACTACAGATTTATACACTCTCGAAGTCACTCTGTCTCGTTCCATTCTCTCTACATGTCCAAACCACCTCAACAACCCCTCCTCAGCTCTCTGGACAATCGTTTTGGTAATCCCGCACCTTCTCCTAATTTCCAAACTCCGAATTCTCTGCATTATATTCACACCACACATTGACCTCAGACATGACATCTCCACTGCCTCCAGCCTTCTCCTCGTTGCAACATTCATCACCCATGCTTCACACCCATATAAGAGCGTTGGTATAACTATACTCTCATACATTCCCTCTTTACTTCCATGGACAAGGTTCTTTGTCTCCACAGACTCGAAGTGCTCCACTCACCCTTTTCCCTCATCAATTCTATGATTCACCTCATCCTTCATAGACCCATCCGCCGACATGTCCACTCCCAAATATCTGAATACATTCACCTCCTCCATACTCTCTCCCTCCAATCTGATATCCAATCTTTCGTCACCTATTCTTTTGTTATCCTCATCACCTTACTCTTTCCTATATTCACTTTCAATTTTCTTCTTTTACACACCCTACCAAATTCATCCACCAACCTCTGCAGCTTCTATTCAGAATCTCCCAAAGCACAGTGTCATCAGCAAAAAGCAACTGTGACAACTCCCACTTTGTATTTGCTTCTTTATCTTTTAGCCCAACACCTCTTGCCAAGACCCTCGCATTCACTTCTCTTACAACCCCATCTATAAATATATTGAACAACCACGGTGACATCACACATCCTTGTCTAAGGCCCACTTTTACTGGGAAATAGTCCCTTCCTCCTACACACTCTAACCTGAGCCTCACTATCCTCATAAAAACTCTTCACTGCTTTCAGTAACCTTCCTCCTATTCCATACACCTGCAACATCTGCCACATTGCCCCCTATCTACCCTATCATACGCCTTTTCCAAATCCATAAATGCCACAAAACATCTTTACCCTTATCCAAATACTGTTCACCTATATGTTTCACTGTAAACACTTGGTCTACACACCCCCTACCTTTCCTAAAGCCCCCTTGTTCATCTGCTATCCTGCTTTCTGTTTTACTCTTAATTCTTTCAATAATAACTCTACCATACACTTTACCAGGTACACTCAACAGACTTATTCCCCTATAATTTTTGCACTCTCTTTTGTCCCCTTTGCCTTTATACAAAGGAACAATACACGCTCTCTGCCAATCCCTAGGTACCTTACCCTCTTCCATACATTTATTAAATAATAGCACCAACCACTCCAAAATTATATCCCCACCTGCTTTTAACATTTCTATCTTTATCCCATCAATCCCAGCTGCCTTAATCCCTTTCATTCTACCCACTGCCTCACGAACTTCCCCTACACCCACAACTGGCTCTTCCACACTCCTACAAGATGTTATTCCTCCTTGCCCTACACACGAAATCACAGCTTCCCTGTCTTCATCAACATTTAACAAATCCTCAAAATATTCTCTCCATCTTCCCGATACCTCTCACTCTCCATTTAATAACTCTCCTCTCCTATTTTTAACTGTCAAATCCATTTGTTCTCTAGGCTTCCTCAACTTATTAATCTCATTCCAAAACTTTTTCTTATTTTCAACAAAATTTGCTGATAACATCTCACCCACTCTCTCATCTGCTCTCTTTTACATTGCTTCACCACTCTTTTAACCTCTCTTTTCTCTCCATATACTCTTCCCTCCTTGCATCACTTCTAGTTTGTAAAAACCTCTCATATGCTAACTTTTTCTCCTTACTACTCTCTTTACATCATCATTCCACCAATCGCTCCTCTTCCCTCCCGCACCCACTCGCCTGTAACCACAAACTTCTGCTGAACACTCTAACACTACATTTTTAAATCTACCCCATACATTTTCGACCCCATTGCCTACACTCTCACTAGCCCATCTATCCTCCAATAGTTGTTTATATCTTACCCTAACTGCCTCCTCTTTTAGTTTATAAACCTTCACCTCTCTTTTACTTACTGATTCTATTTTCCTTGTATCCCATCTACCTTTTACTCCCACTGTAGCTATAACTAAAAAGTGATCTGATATATCTGTAGCCCCTCTATAAACATGTACATCCTGAAGTCTACTCAACAGTCTTTTATCTACCAATACATAGTCCAACAAACTACTGTCATTACGCCCTACATCATATCTTGTATACTTATTTATCCTCTTTTTCTTAAAATATGTATTACCTATAACTAAACCCTTTCTATACAAAGTTCAATCAAAGGGCTCCCATTATCATTTACACCTGGCACCCCAAACTTACCTACTACACCTTCTCTGCATGTTTCTCCCACTTTAGCATTTAGGTGTCCTACCACAATTACTCTCTCATTTGGTTCTAAAGTTCCTATACATTCGCTTAACATCTCCCAAAATCTCTCTCTCTCCTCTACACTCCTCTCTTCTCCAGGTGCATACACGCTTATTATGACCCACTTTTCGCATCCTACCCTTATTTTAATCCACATAATCCTTGAATTTACACATTTATATTCCCTCTTTTCCTTCCATATATATATATGTCGTGCCGATTAGGTAAAACTGGTCAATTAGCAAGAACTCATCTAAAATTAAGTCCTTTCTAAAATTTTCTCTTATACGTTTAAAGATATATTATTTTCATTTATGTTAATGTAAGAATTTATAATTTTGTACCAAGAGAAACTTTGAAAACCTACCTAACCTTATTATAACAAGCGCAATTTAATTTAGCCTAACCCAACTAAATATATTTTAGATACGTTTACAATAATTTAATAATAAACAAACACAATGAAATATATTTTTCGTTATGTTCAGAATGATTTTGAAATTATTGCATACACAAATTTTCACTTGTGTTATATGGCAAGGTGAGCGTTACTATTTAAGCCAAAATAGCAAGTTTTACCTAATCGGCACGAATATATATATATATATATATATATATATATATATATATATATATATATATATATATATATATATATATATATATATATATATAGATACATTGTTGATATAAAGATGGCATATACAGTACACGAGGTGAGAGATACATGTCTAGTACATATTGTTACATCTTTGTCACTGATTATAATGCGAAAATCTCATCCAGCTCTTCCGAGCTGGTGCGCGTGCCCAGAATACAGCATGCATTACCCTCTGAACAGCAGCGCTGAGTCGCTGGAACAGAAAACTAGCTGCCCTGGGATCCCTAGTTACCCTGTTGAGTCTTTTGCCCAGCTCCTTGAGGAACTTAGATGCACTCTTTCCCCATGAGCCAAGGGTCTCTGAGCCTATGGGAACAAACATATAATGATGGGCAAGTTCTCCATATTTTCTCGACTTCTGGGACTCCCTGAAGGTGGCAGCAGCCCCTCCTTCCTCCCTGGTGTACTGGAGATAGGTATCAGCCAAGGTAGATGCACATGTAGTCCCACACCACCTGCTTGCCGTCTGTCCAGGCTTGAAGGGTGATACCATCTGGACGCTTTTGGTTGCCATCAGATCTGCATAGTTGGGGTGGTTCCCTTACTGCTGGGCATCCGGCTGTTGTGAGGCTCCTCTTGATAATGTTATTAACCTCTTCATGTCTTGCAATCTTTCCCTCGGATTTACGACACACAAGACCATGGTACCCGAATCGGTCTGCTGCTTCACTGCCACAAATACACCTGTGTTCGGCGAGAATAGGGGCGGCAAGTCGAAGGGCAACACCAATGCGGATGGTCTGTGGGTCGAGGCGTGTGCCAAGGCTGGAATAGGCAAAACTTGCAAATAAAGTCTCTCTCCTTTTATAGTTCCTTGATAATGTGAGTAGTCACGAAAGCGCTTTGAATTCTTCTATTTTTTCATAGCGGTTGTCTTGCATATTTTGATATCACCTGTTTACTGTGATCTTTTTGCATATATATATATATATATATATATATATATATATGCAGTAGATGGGGAGCTGGAGGTATTGGGTAGATGGCGGGAATATTTTGAGGAACTTTTAAATGTCGATGAAAAGAGGGAGGCGATAATTTCATGTACTGGCCAGGGAGGTACAACATCGTTTAGGAGTGAAGAAGAGCAGGATGTGAGTGTGGGGGAGGTGCGTGAGGCATTACGTAGAATGAAAGGGGTAAAGCAGCTGGAATTGACGGAATCATGACAGAAATGTTAAAAGCAGGGGGATATAGTGCTGGAGTGGTTGGTATTTTTGTTTAATAAATGTATGAAAGAGGGAAGGTACCTAGGGATTGGCAGCGAGCATGTATAGTTCCTTTATATAAAGGGAAGGGGGATAAAACAGAGTGTAAAAATTATAGGGGAATAAGTTTACTGAGTATACCAGGTAAAGTGTATGGCAGGGTTATTATTGAAAGAATTAGAGGTAAGACAGAGAGTAGGATTGCAGATGAGCAAGGAGGCTTTAGAGTGGGTAGGGGATGTGTAGATCAAGTGTTTACAGTGAAGCATATATGTGAACAGTATTAGATAAAGGTAGAGAAGTTTTATTGCATTTATGGATTTAGAAAAGGCATATGATAGAGTGGATAGGGGAGCAATGTGGCAAATGTTGCAAGTGTATGGAATAGGTAGTAAGTTACTGAAGGCTGTAAAGAGTTTTTATGAGGATAGTGAGGCTCAGGTTAGGTGTGTAGGAGGAGGAGATTACTTCCCGGTAAAAGTAGGTCTTAGACAGGGTTGTGTAATGTCACCATGGTTGTTTAATATATTTATAGATGGGGTTGTAAAAGAAGTAAATGCTGGGGTGTTGGGGAGAGGGGTGGGATTAAATTATGGAGAATTAAATGCAAATGGGAGTTGACACAGTTACTTTTTGCTGATGATACTGTGCTTATGGGAGATTCTAAAGAAAAGTTGCAAAGGTTAGTGGACGAGTTTGGGAGAGTGTGTAAAGGTAGAAAGTTAAAAGTGAACATAGATAAGAGTAAGGTGATGAGGGTATCAAACGATTTAAATAAAGAAAATTGGATATCACATTGGAGAGAGGGATTATGGAAGAAGTAAATGTTTTCAGATATTTGGGAGTTGATGTGTCAGCAGATGGGTTTATGAAGGATGAGGTTAACCATAGAATTGATGAAGGAAAAAGGTGAGTGGTGCATTGAGGTATCTGTGGAGACAAAAACGTTATCCATGGAGGCAAAAAGGAATGTACGAAAGTATAGTGGTACCAACACTCTTATATGGGTGTGAAGCATGGGTTGCAAATGCTGCAGCGAGGAGGAGGCTGGAGGCAGTGGAGATGTCCTGTCTAAGGGCAATGTGTGTGTAAATATTATGCAGAAAATTCGGAATGTGGAAATTAGGAGAAGGTGTGAGTTACTAAAAGTATTTGTCAGAGGGCTGAAGAGGGGTTGTTGAGGTGGTTTGGTCATTTAGAGAGAATGGATCAAAGTAGAATGACTTGGAGGCGTATAAATCTGTAGGGAAGGAAGGCGGGTAGGGTCGTCCTAGAAAAGGTTGGAGGAAGGGTAAAGGAGGTTTTGTGGGCGAGGGCTTGGACTTCCAGCAAGCATGTGTGAGCGTGTTAGATAGGAGTGAATGGAGACGAATGGTTTTGGGACATGACGATCTGTTGGAGTGTGAGCAGGGTAACATTGTGTGAAGGGATTCAGGAAACCAGTTAATTGATTTAGTTGGACTTGAGTCCTGGAAATGGGAAGTACAATGCCTGCACTTTAAAGGAGGGGTCTGAGATAGTGACAGCTGGGAGGGACTTTTCTCAGCTGTAGTATCTGAGCTCCTCTGCAAAGACAGTGATTATGTATGAGTGTGGTGAAAGTGTTGAATGATGATGAAAGTTTTTCTTTTTGGGGATTTTCTTTCTTTTGGGTCACCCTGCCTCGGTGGGAGACGGCCGACTTGTTGAAAAAAAAAAAAAAATATATATATATATATATATATATATATATATATATATATATATATATATATATATATATATATATATATATATATATATCGATTGTAGCGTGATTATTTAAAGTGGAACGAACTAGTATATTCATCTCTGATATAATTTTGTTTGAAAGGAAACGTTTTGATATCTTCATGACGCATCTTCTGCTCTGTAAATTCGTTTTATTGTTTCGAATTCTCTAGTCAATCAGCCCTTCAAGCAGTTCTTCCCATTTGAGTATGTTAAAACCATTCACTATCTTGAAGCTGTGGACTGAATTGCCTTCATTGTCTCTGTTTCCCGAGAGAAAAAAGACTAGATACTTAAAAATCTTGGAAACAAATTAATGTGTAATTGTTATGAGTTCTATCACACATTGGATTATTCCTTCATGGTAAAGTTGATACGTTAGGCAAGAAAAGTACCCTGAAGGTATATGTAGAATATAACTTTGGTGTATCTGTGTCTAGCATTAGAAATAATATTAAGAGAAAAGTAAATAAACTCAATGTTATAGAAATGCAGTTAGAAACCTGAGTAGATCTTTAACCCACCATGATAACATGAAGGTAGATAAGTACGTTGATGGAGCAGCTTGCAATGTGAACACACTAAATGATGTTGCAGTAGCCAGGGATAAGCTTGCTTACAAGTACTTCTGGCAGTTTGGCAGATATACAGATGATGATCAAAGCAACTGGGAAGTAAATGGCCAGTCCCATGTCATTATCTTGAACACTACGTACTTTATTGTTGATTTACTAATGAATATAGAGATGGTATAATAACCTATGTGATATGTCAAGATATCTTATTAATGAAAATAAAATAACAAATATATATATAAAGAAAGTTTCTTAAATTTCCCTGCAACAGATAAGTGAACTGTAGACATAAATTTGTGGCCAAGTTCCTACGCCTTTTGAGTATCTATATACTCTTACGCTACAGTCCACACAATGGCTATGGGGTGTACAATATGTGGTCCATGATATTTGGTACATGTTACGCCCTTTACGTAAATAAATGTACTGGCTCCTAGGGGTAAACAGCCTGTCTAGGGGCATTTAAACTACTAAACCACATAAACCAACCTAGGGCCAAGTTTGTTCCTTCATATTAAAGCATTAATTAAATGGTCAATACTTACATTTATTATAAGGAAGGACAGAAAAACTAAACATATAAAAGTATAACTATATTAATAGTAATTTTCATATATATCACACATTCTACCCACTACACAAAAAAATCCCCAAAGACCAGGACACCATTACCAAGTACTCGCAGTAGCTCACTAGCACACTGCTACTAGTGGTTAAAAAACATTAACATTTATAAACAGGGAGGCTCCATGACCCCCCTCCTTCTGCAGGTCTTTTAGCGTTCAGGCAAAACACTACGTGAGTGCTCTCCCTAAGCCTAAACAGGCCTCTCCTCATACTAGGACCTTACAGATAAACACAAGAGCCCCCTAAAAAAAAAAAAAAAATAACCTATGGTCTAAACTTACCTAAAGTCACCATCCCTACTCACACAAACACCAAACCATGAGGTCTTGTTCCAGCCGCCGTTCTTCAAATACTGACTAATAAACACACCTCACCTGCTCCTGTCCTGTCCTGGCTGCTCTTCAGGACTAATACGCGTCCGGTTTCAGAACAAATCCCATAAATTGACATTATATATGGAGCGTTTTTTGTACGCATATTTTACAACACACTGCGTTATAGTGCACAATATGAGGGATACAATACACTAGCCACTTCGTCGGCAAAATCTAAAGTCCTATACGTAGGTTTTTTCCTTTAGCTCTGGGTCCCCATTGTGATTGAATTCCTTAAATAAAGTTGTATACCGTTCATTACCCCAGGTACTGTGCGATTTGTACAGGTTTGCTGCTACCGTCCCAATCCTTCATAAATGAGTATCGTGGGGACTAGTCTCGTTACGAACCTCCTAACTTAGATTCCTCAAAGCTTATCTAAGATTTTCGATACGAGTTTTCTGGGCAGTTGGAGTATATATATATATATATATATATATATATATATATATATATATATATATATATATATATATATGTATATATATATATATATATATATATATATATATATATATATATATATATATATATATATATATATATATATATATATATATATATATATATATATATATATATATATATATATATATAGAAAGAAAATCCACAAAAAGAAAATACTTTCATCATCATTCAACACTTTCACCACACTTATACATAATCACTGTCTTTGCAGAGGCGCTCAGATACGACAGCTGAAAATAGTCCCTCCCAGCTGTCACTATCCCAGATCCCTCCTTTAAAGTGAAGGCATTGTACTTCCCATTTCCAGGACTCAAGTCCAACTAAATCAATTAATTGGTTTCCCTGAATCCCTTCACAAAATGTTACCCTGCTCACACTCCAACAGATCGTCATGTCCCAAAAACCATTCGTCTCCATTCACTCCTATCTAACACGCTCACACATGCTTGCTGGAAGTACAAGCCCCTCGCCCACATAACCTCCTTTACCCCCTCCCTCCAACCTTTTCTAGGACGTCCCATACCCCGCCTTCCTTCCCCTACAGATTTATACGCTCTCCAAGTCATTCTACTTTGATCCATTCTCTCTAAATGACCAAACCACCTCAACAACCCCTCTTCAGCCCTCTGACAAATACTTTTAGTAACTCCACACCTTCTCCTAATTTTCACATTCCGAATTTTCTGCATAATATTTTCACCACACATTGCCCTTAGACAGGACATCTCCACTGCCTCCAGCCTCCTCCTCGCTGCAGCATTTGCAACCCATGCTTCACAACCATATAAGAGTGTTGGTACCACTATACTTTCGTACATTCCCTTCTTTGCCTCCATGGATAACGTTTTTTGTCTCCACAGATTCCTCAATGCACCACTCACCTTTTTTCCTTCATCAATTCTATGGTTAACCTCATCCTTCATAAACCCATCCGCTGACTCGTCAACTCCCAAATATCTGAAAACATTTACTTCTTCCATAATCCCTCTCTCTAATGTGATATCCAATTTTTCTTTATTTAAATCGTTTGATACCCTCATCACCTTACTCTTATCTATGTTCACTTTCAACTTTCTAACTTTACACACTCTCCCAAACTCGTCCACTAACCTTTACAACTTTTCTTTAGAATCTCCCATAAGTACAGTATCATCAGCAAAAAGTAACTGTGTCAACTCCCATTTTGCCTTTAATTCCCCATAATTTAATCCCACCCCTCTCCCCAACACCCTAGCATTTACTTCTTTTAAAACCCCATCTAAAAATATATTAAACAACCATGGTGACATTACACATCCCTGTCTAAGACCTACTTTGACCGGGAAGTAATCTCCCTCTCTCCTACACACCCTAACCTGAGCCTCACTATCCTCATAAAAACTCTTTACAGCCTTCAGTAACTTTCTACCTATTCCATACACTTGCAACATTTGCCACATTGCTCCCTATCCACTCTATCATATGCCTTTTCTAAATCCGCAAAATGCAATGAAAACTTCTCTACCTTTATCTAAATACTGTTCACATATATGCTTCACTGTAAACACTTGATCTACACATCCCCTACCCACTCTAAAGCCTCCTTGCTCTTCTGCAATCCTACTCTCTGTCTTACCTCTAATTCTTTCAATAATAACCCTGCCATACACTTTACCTGGTATACTCAGTAAACTTATTCCCTATAATTTTTACACTCTCTTTATCCCCTTCCCTTTATATAAAGGAACTATACATGCTCTCTGCCAATCCCTAGGTACCTTCCCCTCTTTCATACATTTATTAAACAAAAATACCAACCACTCCAGCACTATATTCCCCCCTGCTTTTAACATTTCTGTCATGATCTCGTCAGTTCCAGCTGCTTTACCCCCTTTCATTCTACTGCCTCACGCACCTTCCCCACACTCACATCATGCTCTTCTTCACTCCTAAACGATGTTGTACCTCCCTGGCCAGTACATGAAATTACCGCCTCCATTTTTTCATCGACATTTAAAAGTTCCTCAAAATATTCCCGCCATCTACCCAATACCTCCAGCTCCCCATCTACTAACTCCCCTACTCTGTTTTTAACTGACAAATCCATTCATTCCCTAGGCTTTCTTACCTTGTTTATCTCACTCCAAATTTTTTTCTTGTTTTCAGCAAAATTTCTTGACAGAGCCTCTCCCATTCTTTCATCCGCTCTTCTTTTGCCCTCTCTCACCACTCTCTTCACCTTTCTTTTACTCTCCATATACTATGCTCTTCTATTAACACTTCTGTTTTGTAAAAACCTCTCATAAGCTACCTTTTTCTCTTTTATCACACACTTTACTTCTTCATTCCACCACTCACTCCTCTTTCCTCCTGCACCCACCCTCCTATAGCCACAAACTTCTGCCCCACTTTCTAATACTGCATTTTTAAAACTATCCCAACTCTACACACACAACCCGCACATATAAAAGGAGAGGAGCTTACGACGACGTTTCTGTTCGACTTGGACCATTTACAAAGTCACACTAACACGAAGGACAGGTGGAAGGGGTATTTATAGGCAGGCAGACAGGGGAGGGCACAAGAAAGTGGAGGGGTAATGGAGGTAGTAGTGATAGTGGTAGTGGTAGTAGTAGTGGAGTTAGTCATAAACTAGGAAAGGATCACTGCAAAGACGCTGGCGACCCGCAAGGGTAAGAACAAGAACACAGTGGGGAAAAATAAAATAAATAAAATAGAGGACAAAAACAAGGCAAAAGAAAAGTGTTAGTGTGACTTTGTAAATGGTCCAAGTCGGGCCGAAACATCGTCGTAAGCTCCTCCTTTTATATGTGCGGGTTGTGTGTGTATTGTTCCAGTCACGGTATTGTGCCTTTTTTGTTATTTACCTCTCTCTTACTTGCTGTTGCCATTTTCTTTTTGTCCCATCTACCTTATACTCTAACTGTAGCTACAACCAAATAATGATCCAATATATCCGTTGCCCCTCTATAAACATGTACATCCTGAAGCCTACCCATCAACCTTTTATCCACCAATACATAATCCAACAAACTACTTTCCTTACGTGCTATATCATACCTTGTATATTTATTTATCCTCTTTTTCATAAAATAAGTATTACTTATTACCAAACATCTTTCTACACATAGCTCAACTAACGGTTCCCCATTTACATTTACCCCTGGCACCATAAATTTACCTACTACTCCCTCCACAACATTTTTACCCACTTTAGCATTAAAACCACAATTACTCTCTCACTTGGTTCAAAACTCCCCACACACTCACTCAACATTTCTCAAAATCTCTCTCTCTCCTCTACACTTCTCTCTTCTCTCTAACCCACTTTTCACATCCAACCTTTATTTTACTCCACATAATCCTTGAATTTATACATTTATATTCCCTCTTTACCTGCCATAACTGATTATTCAACATTATTGTCACTCCTTCTTTAGCTCTAACTCTATTTAAAACCCCTGACCTAATCCCATTTATTTCTCCCCACTGAAACTCTCCTACCCCCTTCAGCTTTGTCTCACTTAAAGCCAGGACATCCAGCTACTTTCATTCATAACATCTACAATCATCTCTTTCTTATCATACGCACAACATCCACGCACATTAAAACATCCCACTTTATATATATATATATATATATATATATATATATATATATATATATATATATATATATATATATATATATATATATAATATATATATATATATATATATATATATATATAAATATATATATATATATATATATATATATATATAAGGAACATGTATTTGCAGCGATGCGCAAGCCGACCAATATGGTCTACATGGTCTTAACTGTTCCAAAACCGAAGGCTGGCACGCAACACACAATGAAGTCAATGACGTCATAAAGAAAAGCCTTGCTACAGCTGGATGCCCAGCAGAGAGAGAGCCCCGATCACTAGCAGCCAACAATACCCACAACCCAGCAAACCATTTCGACGGGATCACCATCAATCCTTGGAAGAATGGCAAGCTGTTAGCATGGGATTATACCTGTGTGTCGACACTGGCTAACACCTACATCCATCACAGTGTAGGGCGACAGGGAGGAGCTGCTGACCACAGGGAGGAGTACAAGATCGGCAAGTACAGGGACATAAGCCAACAATGTCAATTTGTCCCAGTGGGATCAGAGACCTTGGGATCATGTGGTAAAAATGCCACACGTTTCCTTAAAGAACTGGGGTCCAGACTCATCGACACCACCAGGGACCCAAAGGCAGCCACTTTCACGTTCCAGCGCCTCAGCGTTGCCATCCAGAGGGGAAATGCATGCTGGAGGAGATTAATAATGTTGGATATTTTGTACCAATGTATTTATGTTTGTGTTTTCTATCAATGTATTCTATCTATTAATAAAGTTCACATAGAATGTAGAATATAGGGGGTGGTAGGAGAAGAAAATATTCTTATATTTAAAAAAAATGTGAAATATTAAAAAAAAAAAAATATTTGCTAAAACAATATTTTATTGCTTAAAAGTGTGAGCACACACTGCAATAAACAATAAAAAGAGAAGAATATAGCAAGTAAGGTTCAGGCAGGATCCTACAACTCTGGCTGTGTCGTGTAACTGATGCAATTATTCTCAGCTTAACGTAGGTTTACTGACCATTAAAACTGCTAACAGCCCATTAACACTTTGGTTACTACAGCAAGTAATTGACCATAATGATCTACGTAATTCCTTCATTACCAAATTATGCTTTATATGACAAAAACTATTTTGACAATATATTTTATCAAATTAAGAGCGTTACTTACATTGTGTGTGTGTTTTATATATATATATATATATATATATATATATATATATATATATATATATATATATATATATATATATATATATATATATATATATAAGATTTGAGAGATACATTGTTGATATAAAGATGGCATATACAGTACACGAGGTGAGAGATACATGTCTAGTACATATTGTTACATCTTTGTCACTGATTATAATGCGAAAATCTCATCCAGCTCTTCCGAGCTGGTGCGCGTGCCCAGAATACAGCATGCATTACCCTCTGAACAGCAGCGCTGAGTCGCTGGAACAGAAAACTAGCTGCCCTGGGATCCCTAGTTACCCTGTTGAGTCTTTTGCCCAGCTCCTTGAGGAACTTAGATGCACTCTTTCCCCATGAGCCAAGGGTCTCTGAGCCTATGGGAACAAACATATAATGATGGGCAAGTTCTCCATATTTTCTCGACTTCTGGGACTCCCTGAAGGTGGCAGCAGCCCCTCCTTCCTCCCTGGTGTACTGGAGATAGGTATCAGCCAAGGTAGATGCACATGTGTAGTCCCACACCACCTGCTTGCCGTCTGTCCAGGCTTGAAGGGTGATACCATCTGGACGCTTTTGGTTGCCATCAGATCTGCATAGTTGGGGTGGTTCCCTTACTGCTGGGCATCCGGCTGTTGTGAGGCTCCTCTTGATAATGTTATTAACCTCTTCATGTCTTGCAATCTTTCCTCGGATTTACGACACACAAGACCATGGTACCCGAATCGGTCTGCTGCTTCACTGCCACAAATACACCTGTGTTCGGCGAGAATAGGGGCGGCAAGTCGAAGGGCAACACCAATGCGGATGGTCTGTGGGTCGAGGCGTGTGCCAAGGCTGGAGTTGGGAACAGCCAAAAGAAAGTCCCCTGCATGAGGAGCTCTCACTGCAAGTAGGCGGGCTCTATCCTTCCCTGACACACTCTGAAGCATTGCTGAGGCTATATTCTCTACTATTGGGCCATCCCAGTGCGACTGTTTGTAGTTGTTGGGGGAGCAGGCCTGGTTTCAGAGCCTGTTAGGTATCCCAGATCCTGGCTCCATCAACGAACTTTGGTCATGGATTCCAATCGTGTCCCTAAGATGTTCAGGGAGAATTGCTGCTACAAGCCCTCTGGATGCAATGCATGAAGACAGGAAAGCAGGTAGAGCAATCTGAGATGACTTGCGGACACCAATGCCTCCTAGTCTGACTGGGAGTGTAGCTTGGTCCCACTGCCCATCTTCTAGAGTAAGGTTAAGTACTTTAGTAAAGATCTGCCTCAGGATACTGTCATATTCGTGCAGTATAGGATTATCATATGAAGGAGCACATCTTAGGAAATATGTCAACCTGGGCAGACTCAAGCATTTTGTGAGGAGGTACAAGGCATCATGGGTGTCAAGATTGCCTATTCGTTGTTCCATTCTCCTCAATTCTTCCAGTTTCTTCCTGAGAATTGTGTCAATGGCATCTCTTCCCAGAGGTGCTCCAAGCAAGACACTATTAGTAGGGGCAATGACTGTTGCTCCTGGTAGTTTTGATAGCACTGCATCTATCACTTGTTGATTGACTGATATGATTTCACATTTGGATGGATTCAGGATGAGACCCATTTCCTGTCCCTGTGTCATCACCTGTGTAAGATCATCTACAAGGGACTCCTTTGTACCTGCTAGTGTGCCATCATCCAGGAACCAGATGTTTAGCTCACTGGTCAGTCTTACTGTGATTTCCCTAACTGCTATACAGAAGAGAATGGTGCGAGAGGGTCCCCTTGCTGGACACCCTCTGATGATGTGATTTCATGCTCTCCAAACAGGAGCATTGATTCCTTGCTATATCCAGCTGAAACAAAAGGGAAGAGACCTGGAAAATGTTCTTGTACAGCTGCTAATACTACGTCCCTTTTCAGGAGATTAAATGCATTCTTGAAATCTAATTTAACCACTGCATTGTCCTCAGGCAGGTTGTCGATATATGCCCTTGTTGCATGAACCGCTGCTTCACTTCCTTGAGAGACCCCAAAGCCAAGCTGGTTTGGTTGAAGCATGATGGCTGCCTCTGCGCGAATACTTCTGACAGCAGCTTTAGAAACGAGGCGGCGAAACGTGTTGCCCACTGCGATTGGCCTAATTCCTCCATCCTTCTTTTTAAGGGCACAAAGTGATGCTCCAAAAAAGAAAGGTTTAATCTCGTCAGGAATCAGACCAGCCAAGGAATTGTTGACGAACCTTGTGATCTCTGACAGCAGTGTCTCTGCAATCTCCCCGATAACTGGATTAACCATTTCCTTTAAATGTTGTGGCCTTATTCCAGTGTAACCCCCAGCAGAGCCGGAAGGGAATGACATTATTGCTTTGTAAATGTCCGAGTCTTGCACAATCAGTGGTTCCACAGTTTTTTTTTTTTCATATAAATGCTTTATTAATAGACAGAATACATTTATAGAAAACACAAACATGAATACAATGGTACAATATATCAAAGATTATGAATCTCCTCCAGTTCCTCCGAAGCCGGACGCGAGCCAAGTATGCAGCATGCGTTTCCCCTCTGGATAGCCACGCTGAGACGCTGGAACATGAACGTGGCTGCCCTTGGGTCCCTGGTGGTGTTGATGAGTCTGGAACCCAGTTCTTTAAGGAAACGTGTTGCATTTTTTCCCCACGCTCCCAAGGTCTCTGATCCCACTGGGACAAATTTATACTGTTGGCTTATGTCCCTGTACTTGCCGATCTTGTACTCCTCTCTGTGGTCAGCAGCTCCTCCCTGTCGCCCAACACTGTGATGGATGTAGGTGTCAGCCAGTGTCGACACACAGGTATAATCCCATGCTAAGAGCTTGCCATTCTTCCAAGGATAGATGGTGATCCCGTCGGGCGGTTTGCTGGGTTGTGGGCGTTGTTGGCTGCTAGTGATCGAGGCTCTCTCTCGGCTGGGCATCCAGCTGTAGCAAGGGTTCTCTTTATGATGTCGTTGACTTCATTGTGTCTTGCATGCCAACCCTTGGTTTTAGAACAGTTAAGACCATGTAGACCATATTGGTCGGCTTGCGCATCGCTGCAAATACACGTATATTCCGTGTGAATAGTGGCAGCAAGGCGCAGAGCCACTGCAATACGAAGGGTCTTAGGGTCCAGGCGTGTTCCCATGGCCGAAATGGGAACTGTTTGGAGGAAGTCCCCAGAGTGAGGTGCACTCACAGCTAGGAGACGGGCAGTCTCCCTGTCTGATGTGACGGCCCTGAGCATATTGGCAAGTATCTTTTCAGTGATGGGGCCGTCTTAGCTTGACTGTTTGTAGGCCAGTTCTTCACTAGGTTTTGGTGTTGGAGCAGCAAGAGTCTCCCATTCAGTGATGGCACTGGTGTAGCTAGGGTCCTGTATTCCTGCTGAATCACTGAGGTTGTCTGGAAGAATTTGTTTTATTAGCTCATTTGATGCTATGGAAGAGGATAAGAAGGCTGGTAGGGCAATCTGGGAGGATTTGCGTACTCCCAGCCCCCCAAGTCTGACTGGAAGTGAGGCTTGCAACCACTGTCCATCATCGAGGGAAAGATTCAATACACACTCTAGCATGGTCTTGAGGAGAGAGTCGTATTCCTCGAGTTTCGGGCTGTTGAAGGCTGGGGAGCATCTCAGGAAGTATGTAAGTTTTGGGATTGACAGGCACCTGGTGAGTAAGTAGAAGGCATCATGTGTATCGATGTCTTTCATCCTACCTTCCATCGTCCTGAGGTCGGATATTTTTTTTTCCAGGACCAGATCGATGGCATTGGGCCCAAGAGGAGCACCAAGGAGAGTGCTGTTGGCTGGATCGATGGCTCGTCCCCCTGGTAAAACAGCCCAATGTCCTGGATCATCTGTGGATTGGTGGAAACTATCTCACATTTGGTGGGGTTTAAAGATAGGCCCAGGCTACCTACAATATCTTTAATTTTCCTGATGTCTCCTAGGAGAGATTGTGCAGTGCCAGCTAGGGTGCCATCATCCAAGAACCAGATATTGAGCTCACTGGACAATGCTTCTGTGACATCCTTGATGGCTAGACAGAATAGAAA
This sequence comes from Cherax destructor, assembly GCA_009830355.1. NCBI lineage: Eukaryota > Metazoa > Arthropoda > Malacostraca > Decapoda > Parastacidae > Cherax > Cherax destructor. Next base: position 56,055 of record WNWK01006371.1, read on the forward strand.
GGGAGCAAGAGGGTCCCCCTGTTGCACACCCTCACACGAGTCAATTTCATGGTCCCCAAACAAAAGTTTAGAAGCCACACTGTAACACGATTCTATGAAAGGATAGAGGGAAGGAAAGTGCCTAGAAACTGCTTGGAGAGCAGCATCCCTTCTGACTGAGTTGAAAGCATTGGCAAAGTCCAATTTGATTAAAGCTTTTTCATTGGACATGTTGTTGATGTATACTCGGGCTGCATGGGCAGCTGCTTCACAGCCTTGTTGAACACCAAAATCGAGCTGAGTTGGTTTTAACATTGAGGCAGCATCTTGACTCACCCTTCGTACTGCAGCCTTGGCAACTAGGCGCCGAAGGGTGTTGCCCACTGCAATGGGCCTGATTCCTCCATCCTTTTTCCGGAGGGCACACAGTGAGGCACCAAAGAAAACGGGTCTAATGGCCTGTGGGACACTACCAGCCAGGCACCCATTGGAAAATTTGGTGAGTTCAGACAACAATCTCTCAGAGACCTCACCAAGACCTGGATTGAGCATTTGTTTTACGTGTTGTGGCCTTAAACCAGTGAAACCTCCTGCTGAGCCCTGTGGGAAAGACATAGCAGCTTTATACACATCGGCGTCCCGTAAGGTTAAATGTTCTTCCCCTGCTGGAATGTCAAGGGGGCCAATGTTGATACTGGGAGCCCTGGGTGGATGTTTGTCCTTCAGGGCTTGTGCTGTAATGATATCCTTAGGAGCGATGGTATCCTCACTAGTTATAAGCCTCAGTGCTCCGATAGTATTACCCTCTTCTATTTTTCTGCTAATGTGGGCCCTGATTTTTGAGGCGTCAGGTGTCCTGTTGTTGGCATTTGCCTGGCGGGTGTTTGACGCCCTGGAGGGGATACGGACAAGGTTGCCATCTCTAGGGAATGCATTTATTGCCTTGATAACAGATGTAGCTAGTGACTTGTCCCTCCTTGGTGGGACAGCCAAACAGGCATTGCCAAAAAGCAGTAGGTTGTGCCAGGATCCATTGTTTGCAGGAGCATCGTTGACTTTCTTCAAGAGGTCAGCGAATTTGCTGGCAGCTTGATGGCGAGCTGCTTTGGGGATGTGTCAGCGTCCTGGTGGATGTTAATTTGATTGCAGATTTTAGGTCCTCTGTAGAGGTGAAGTCAGGGTGGCTGTCAGCTCTGTCTGCTGGGAGGGTCTGTTGGCTGTTCCCATTTGGAGCCCTCCTGGAGCCTAGACATCCATTGTGTGCACGGATGTTGCCAGTAGAGGGATTGAGTGCACATTCCCTATGGCACACCTGGCAGATGCCTCGTGGACGGGTTCCAAGGCGTTGGCTCTGTCGTGGAGATTCCTGGGAACCCAGCACTTCTTGTGACATGGTGTGGGTGGGAGGGCGCCAGCTGTGGGGTAACGGGTGAAGGACAGCATGGATGCATGGGGGATGAGGGTGGGAGAGTAGTGAGCGGGAGTGTGAGTAATTCGTGAGGCACTAAACGGCAACACTCTTGGTCAGGAAGTCAGTAGGCCTAGACCAGGAATGGGGGGTGAGGGGAGTGGCCCTATAAGCCAACAGTATCAATTTGTCCCAGTGGGATCAGAGACCTTGGGATCATGGGGAAAAAATGCAACACGTTTCCTTAAAGAACTGGATTCCAGACTCATCGACACCACCAGGGACCCAAGGGCAGCCACGTTCATGTTCCAGCGTCTCAGCGTGGCCATCCAAAGGGGAAACGCATGCTGTATACTTGGCTCGCGTCCGGCTTCGGAGGAGCTGGAGGAGATTCATAATCTTTGATATATTGTACCATTTTATTCATGTTCATGTTTTCCATTGATATATATATATATATATATATATATATATATATATATATATATATATATATATATATATATATATATATATATATAGTTTTGTGTGTGTGTGTGTGTGTGTATATATATATATATATATATATATATATATATATATATATATATATATGTGTGTGTGTGTGTGTGTGTGTGTGTATATATATATATATATATATATATATATATATATATATATATATACACAGAGTGGATAGGGGACAATGTGGCAGATGTTGCAGGTGTATGGAATAGGAGGTAGGTTACTGAAAGCAGTGAAGAGTTTTTATGAGGATCGTGAGGCTCAGGTTAGAGAGTGTAGGAGAGAGGGAGATTATTTCCCAGTAAAAGTAGGCCTTAGACAAGGATGTGTGATGTCACCATGGTTGTTCAATATATTTATAGATGAGTTTGTAAGAGAAGTGAATGCTCGGGTCTTGGCAAGAGGTGTGGGGTTAAAAGATAAAGAATCAAATACAAAGTGGGAGTAGTCACAGTTGCTTTTTGCTGATGACACTGTGCTTTTGGGAGATTCTGAAGATAAGTTGCAGAGGTTGGTGGATCAGTTTGGTAGGGTATGCAAAAGAAGAAAATTGAAAGTGAATATAGGAAAGAATAAGGTGATGAGGATAACAAAAGTATTAGGTGACGAAAGATTGGATATCAGATTGGAGGGAGAGAGTATGGAGGAGGTGAATGTATTCAGATATTTAGGAGTGGACGTGTCAGCAGATGGGTCTATGAAGGATGAGGTGAATCATAGAATTGATGAGGGGAAAAGGGTGAGTGGTGCACTTCGGAGTCTGTGGAGACATAGAACTTTGTCCATGGAAGTAAAGAGAGGAATGTATGAGAGCATAGTTATACCAACACTCTTATATGGGTGTGAAGCATAGGTGATGAATGTTGCAACGAGGAGAAGGCTGGAGGCAGTGGAGATGTCATGCCTGAGGGTAATGTGTGGTGTGAATATAATGCAGAGAATTTGTAGTTTGGAAATTAGGATTAGGTGCGGGATTGCCAAAACTATTATCCAGAGGGCTGAGGAGGGGTTGTTGAGGTGGTTCGGACATGTAGAGAGAATGGAACGAAACAGAATGACTTCGAGAGTGTATAAATCTGTAGTTGAGGGAAGGCGGGGTAGGGGTTGGCCTAGGAAAGGATGGAAGGAGGGGGTAAAGGAGGTTTTGTGTGCGAGGGGCTTGAACTTCCAGCATGCATGCGTGAGCGTATTTGATAGGAGTGAATGGAGACAAATTGTTTTTAATACTTGATGTGCTGTTGGAGTGTGAGCAAAGTAACATTTATGAAGGGATTCATTGAAACCGGCTGGCCGGACTTGAGTGCTGGCGATGCGAAGTACACTGTCTGCACTCTGAAGGAGGGGTGTTATTGTTGCAGTTTCATAACTGTAGTGTAAAGCACCCTTCTGGCAAAACAGTGATGGAGTGAATGATGATAAAAGTTCTTCTTTTTCGGGCCACCCTGCCTTGGGGGGAATAGGCCGATATGTTAATAAAAAAAAATATAAATATATATATATATATATATATATATATATATATATATATATATATATATATATATATATATATATATATATAATGGGGTCCACCTCTGGTACAAATTGTGGGACCCATAGCCTCGGAGAAGTGGATAATAAGGCTTCAAGGAAGAATATTTGGATTTCTTCCTGAAGTCATTTGAATATTCCACTTCCCCTACCACCCCATCATTTTTTTTTTTTTTTTTACCAATAGGTATATTTTATTACACAATATGGTACAAAAGATTTAAGAGATACATTGTTGATATAAAGATGGCATATACAGTACACGAGGTGTGAGAGATACATGTCTAGTACCGATTGTTACATGTTTGTCACCGATTATAATGCGAAAATCTCATCCAGTTCCTCCGTGCTGGGGCGCGTGCCCAGAATACAGCATGCATTACCCCTCTGAACAGCAGCGCTGAGTCGCTGGAACAGAAAACTAGCTGCCCTGGGATCCCTAGTGACCCTGTTTAGTCTTTTGCCCAGCTCCTTGAGGAACTTATATGCACTCTTTCCCCATGAGCCAAGGGTCTCCGAGCCTATGGGAACAAACATATAATGATTGGTGTATTGGAGATAGGTATCAGCCAAGGTAGATGCACATGTGTAGTCCCACACCACCTGCTTGCCGTCTGTCCAGGCTTGAAGGGTGATACCATCTGGACGCTTTTGGCTGCCATCAGATCTGCATAGTTGGGGAGGCTCCCTCACTGCTGGGCATCCGGCTGTTGTGAGGCTCCTCTTGATAATGTTATTAACCTCTTCATGTCTTGCAATCTTTCCCTCGGATTTACGACACACAAGACCATGGTACCCGAATCGGTCTGCTGCTTCACTGCCACAAATACACCTGTGTTCGGCGAGAATAGGGGCGGCAAGTCGAAGGGCAACACCAATGCGGATGGTCTGTGGGTTGAGGCGTGTGCCAAGGCTGGAGTTGGGAACAGCCAAAAGAAAGTCCCCTGCATGAGGAGCTCTCACTGCAAGGAGGCGGGCTCTATCCTTCCCTGACACACTCTGAAGCATTGCTGAGGCTATATTCTCTACTATTGGGCCATCCCAGTGCGACTGTTTGTAGTTGTTGGGGGAAGCAGGCCTGGTTTCAGAGCCTGTTAGATTATCCCAGATCCTGGCTCCATCAATGAACTTTTGGTCATGGATTCCAATCGTGTCCCTAAGATGTTCAAGGAGAATTGCTGCTACAAGCCCTCTGGATGCAATGCATGAAGACAGGAAAGCAGGTAGAGCAATCTGAGATGACTTGCGGACACCAATGCCTCCTAGTCTGACTGGGAGTGTAGCTTGGTCCCACTGCCTATCTTCTAGAGTAAGGTTAAGTACTTTAGTAAAGATCTGACTCAGGATACTGTCATATTCGTGCAGTATAGGGTTATCATTAAAAAAAAAAATATATATATATATATATATATATATATATATATATATATATATATATATATATATATATATATATATATATATATATATATATATATTTATATATATATATATATATATATATATATATATATATATATATATATATATATATATATATATATATATATATATATATATATATATATATATATATATATATATTATGTATATATAAGACCCTCCGTATTGCAGTGGCTGTCCGACTTCCTGACCCAATTCACATGGAATATACGTGTATTAGCGGCGATGCCCAAGCCGACCAATAGGGTCTACATGGTCTTAACTGTTCATAAACCAAGGGTTGGCATGCAAAACTTAATGAAGTCAACGACATCATAAAGAGAACCCTTGCTTCAGCTGGATGCCCAGCCGAGAGAGAGCCCCGATCACTAGCAGCCAACAACGCCCACAACCCAGCAAACCCCCCCGACAGGATCACCATCTATCCTTGGAAGAATGGCAAGGTCTTAGCATGGGACTATACCTGTGTGTCGACACTGGCTGACACCTACATCCATCACAGTGTCGGGCGACAGGGAGGAGCTGCTGACCACACGGAGGAGTACAAGATCGGCAAGTACAGGGACATAAGCCAACAGTATCAATTTGTCCCAGTGGGATCAGAGACCTTGGGATCATGGGGAAAAAATGCAACACGTTTCCTTAAAGAACTGGGTTGCAGACTCATCGACACCACCAGGGACCCAAGGGCAGCCTCTTTTATGTTCCAGCGCTTCAGCGTGGCCATCCAGATGGGAAATGCATGCTGCATACTGGGCTCGCGTCCGACTTTGGAGAAGCTGGAGGAGATTCATAATCTTTGATATAGTGTACCAATGTATTCATGTTCATGTTTGTGTTTTCTGTCAATGTATTCTGTCTATTAATAAAGCACTTATATCATATATATAATGGGTGGTAGGTGAAGAAATATTCAAACAGCTCTGGGGAGAACCTTGAGTTTTCCCTGAGGTACGTTTATTGCCTTATTGCAGCTGTAACAGTCATTGCAGTTGTAACAGTCACTGCAGCTGTAACAGTCATTGCAGCTGTAACACAGGCATTGCAGTTGTAATAGTCATTTCAGCTGTATCACAGTCATTGCAGTTGTAACAGTCATTGAAGTTGTAACAGTCATTGCAGCTGTAACAGTCATTGCAGCTGTAACACAGTCATTGCAGTTGTAACAGTCATTGCAGCTGTATCACAATCATTGCAGCTGTAACAGTCATTGCAGCTGTATCACAGTCATTGCAGCTGTAACAGTCATTGCAGCTGTAACACAGTCATTGCAGCTGTATCACAGTCATTGTAGCTGTAACAGTCATTGCAGCTGTAACACAGTCATTGCAGCTGTAACAGTCATATCAGCTGTAACACAGTCATTGCAGCTGTAACACAGTCATTGCAGTTGAAACACAGTTATTGCAGCTGTAACACAGTCATTGCAGCTGTAACACAGTCATTGCAGCTGTAACAGTCATTGCAGCTGTAACACAGTCATTGCAGCTGTAACAGTCATTGCAGCTGTAACACAGTCATTGCAGCTGTAACAGTCATTGCAGCTGTAACACAGTCATTGCAGCTGTAACACAGTCATTGCAGCTGTAACACAGTCATTGCAGCTGTAACAGTCATTGCAGCTGTAACACAGTCATTGCAGCTGTAACACAGTCATTGCAGCTGTAACAGTCATTGCAGCTGTAACACAGTCATTGCAGCTGTAACAGTCATTGCAGCTGTAACACAGTCATTGCAGCTGTAACACAGTCATTGCAGCTGTAACACAGTCATTGCAGCTGTAACAGTCATTGCAGCTGTAACAGTCATTGCAGCTGTAACAGTCATTGCAGCTGTAACAGTCATTGCAGCTGTAACACAGTCATTGCAGCTGTAACACAGTCATTGCAGCTGTAACACAGTCATTGCAGCTGTAACAGTCATTGCAGCTGTAACACAGTCATTGCAGCTGTAACAGTCATTGCAGCTGTAACACAGTCATTGCAGCTGTAACACAGTCATTGCAGCTGTAACACAGTCATTGCAGCAGTACCAGTGAGGTAAATTTTCTGGTCATGTAATCAAGGAATGAAAAAGGATTCATTCTTGACGAGGCAGTTTGATGTGCATTAGTTGTGATTAACAATTATGCTAATACATTCCTCGCCAACATTGCCACACACGAGGCTCCAACTTCTTTCGATTCCGCTCAAAAATTACTCCTTCTTCTGTGAAAATATTGTTTTTGCGTCTCTTCCGTACCAGCTGTTTCTTAGGTTAGTACTGTTTCCTCACTACCAAATTGCCTACTCAAGTACATTTATTGTGCATTTTCTACATATTTTGAAAAAAAACATTAAAAAAATATATATTGCAAGTTATTTATATTGCAAAAAAATGGAGATTTCTTCTTTGTTCCTTTTTCGGTTCAGTAAGTCGTTTCTTTAAATTCTTGGAGTGTTTTGGGAAGTCTTAAAAATATACTTTCAATCTACTTATTTTCTTAACTCATTTTCACATCTTAGAAGTTCATCATAATTTTGGTATATTTTAAGGCTGGTAAATCCTGCTACAAATTACTGAACAATTAAGTTTAATGTAATTGAAGAACAATAAGGCACAATACCGACAGTGAAACAATACACAATAACCAGGACATAGCAGAGAGGAGCTTACGACGACGTTTAGGTCCAAGTCGTACCAAAACGTCGTCATAGGCTCTTCTCAACCATGTGCGGGTATGTGTGTACTAATGTAATTATTTGTTTTCATTTTGATCATTAAAATTTCTTCCTGTTTTCTCTAATTTCTTGATTAAAGTCCATATTATATAATTATATTTTTTATATCCCCTAAGCTTTTTTTTATTATTATTTATATGAATTTCCTTTTAAAGTGTTTTTTTCTAATTAACTTCTTTCTGGTCACATCCACAGGTTTGAGGGAATAACAGGTTGAGAATCCTCAGAGGAACACCAGCTAGTGGTGTCATCTTGTGGCCTTCTTCAGAAAGCTTTAGCTGGGGGAATCTATTTACTCTCTGTTCATCGATATTCATCATCAGATGAATCACTATCCTGGAGAATCATAATGAGGTATGCCAGGTATTAATGACATTAACCAGGGAGGACTGTCATCACTATCCTGGAGAATCATAATGAGGTAAGTTAGGTAAAAATGACATTAAGTAGGGAGAACTGTCATCACTATCCTGGAGAATCATAATGAGGTATGCCAGGTAATAATGGCATTAACCAGGGAGGACTGTCCTCACTATCCTGGAGAATCATAATGAGGTATGCCAGGTAATAATTACATTAAGTAGGGAGAACTGTCATCACTATCCTGGAGAATCATAATGAGGTATGCCAGGTAATAATGGCATTAACCAGGGAGGATAAGATAATAAGATAAGATTTCTTCGGATCTTTAACCCCGGAGGGTTAGCTACCCAGGATAACCCAAGAAAGTCAGTGCGTCATCGAGGACTGTCCGTCTTATTTCCATTGGGGTCCTCAATCTTGTCCCCAAGATGCGACCCACACCAGTCAACTAACACCCAGGTACCTATTTGCTGCTAGGTGAACATGACAACAGGTGTAAGGAAACACGTCGAAATGTTTTCACCCCGCCGGGAATCGAACCCGGGCCCTCCTTGTGTGAAGCGAGAGCTATAGCTATAGCTATAGTCATCAATATCCTGGAGAATCATGATGAGGTATGCCAGGTAATAATGACATTAACCAGGGAGGACTGTCATCACTATCCTGGAGAATCATAATGAGGTATGCCAGGTAATAATGACATTAACCAAGGAGGACTGTCATCACTATCCTGGAGAATCATAATGAGGTATGCCAGGTAATAATGACATTAACCAAGGAGGACTGTCATCACTATCCTGGAGAATCATAATGAGGTATGCCAGGTAATAATGACATTAACCAGGAGGACTGTCATCACTATCCTGGAGAATCATAATGAGGTATGCCAGGTAATAATGACATTAACCAAGGAGGACTGTCATCACTATCCTGGAGAATCATAATGAGGTATGCCAGGTAATAATGACATTAACCAAGGAGGACTGTCATCACTATCCTGGAGAATCATAATGAGGTATGCCAGGTAATAATGACATTAACCAGAGAGGACTGTCATCACTATCCTGGAGAATCCTAATGAGGTATGCCAGGTAATAATGACATTAACCAGAGAGGACTGTCATCACTATCCTGGAGAATCATAATGAGGTATGCCAGGTAATAATGACATTAACCAGGGAGGACTGTCATCAGAACAGTATAAGATTATTCGTAATAGTTATATCTGGATCATCAATGAGCCGCCTGTCTGAGCACCTCAATCATGTAGTGGTCATGTTCTCTGTGTCTCTCTGTTGGACTTGGGACGGGCATGTAATTTAGATTTGCTTCGCCTTCCTCTTCTGATGTCTTTTCTCTGTTCGCATGTCTTTCCCTTTCATCATCTTTCAGCCAAATATTCATCTTCTTTTATTGTTCAATCACAAAATAATCTCCTGATTATCACCTTATCTTTATGAATGAAAATCTCAGAATTATAATTTTGTTTTGAGCTTTCCTCCTGCTTTCCAAAAATAAAGAGTTATAATCTTTTCTCTAATGGTATTCCATACATTTTTGAGTTTGTTTACAAGTTGCACAGTCTATGCAATGAAGAAGTTCTTGCAGAAGCAGACATATTTCCGCGACTTTTGAGCAGTGGAATATTAAAACACCTCAGATAAGAAGTTATTTTTATCAAGCATACTGAACCAACTTTACAGTGGAATGGAAGAGAATATGACTGGCGCTACTGTGGTACTCTGGTGGATGGTGGCCACTCTGGTGCTTTGGTGGATGGTGGCCACTCTGGTGCTTTTATGGATGGTGGCCACTCAGGTGCTTTGGTGGATGGTGGCCACTCTGGTGCTTTGGTGGATGGTGGCCACTCTGGTGCTTTTATCTGGAGGATGGGCTCCTACGATAACGTGGACTGTATGTTACTTATCTTCTTGATGAATCCAAGATGTCGCAGCCGCCACCAACACCTTCTCAGGGGATCCATCTATGGCCTCAATCTCCACAGGGCTGTAAGGTAAACATCAAGTGAGTATAATTATTGCCCCAAAGGAGCATATGTCCATATATCAGTCTTAGATGGACTGAAAGGCGTTTTACTCACTGTTTTGGACTAAAAAGTCCACGCATAACCGCCGTCCCTAGGTAAAAATTTGAATGTTCTTGAATACAAGAACTGCGCAGTCCCCTGTTTTGACCAGAACATCAAATTCTTACCTTGCTCGTGTAACTTTGAGCGATGGTGTTGGCTCCACCATATACGGCGGAAATGCTGTCTTGATTGTAGAATGCCGCTGAAGAATCACCGTCTTGTTTCGACGGAGTTCACTTGCGATTGTCTCTACTTTTCTCCTTTTTGCAGTCTGAAGCTGCGCACACTTCTGAATATACTGCAATGTTGATGTTATTCACTAAACGCACTGGAACAGAGTTTTTATCTCATTTCCCGACGTTAGTGGAGATTAAATGATATAACGGACGCGAACGAGTAATGTCTATGTTACACACACAACCCGCACATATAAAAGAAAGGAGCTTACGACGACTTCGTGACTTGGACCATTTACAAGTCACACTAACACACAGAGAGGGGAAGGGGTATTTATAGGCAGGCCTATAAATACCCCTTCCCCCGTCTCTGTGTGTTAGTGTGACTTTGTAAATGGTCCAAGTCGGACCGAAACGTCGTCGTAAGCTCCTTTATTTTATATGTGCGGGTTGTGTGTGTATTGTTCCAGTCACGGTATTGTGCCTTTTTTGTTATTAATGTCTATGTTGATTTACTTCGCCTCGCGCCGCATGACCACTAGAGTCGTATGACCCGTTCTTGCGGTGGCTAAATTCAATCTGACCGCTCGTGCTGCTCTTTTGCAGTCTCGTGCAACCATGTGGTGCCACGAGGTGCCTCGTGGTGCTGTGGTCAGCACAATTCTTGACACACTGTTGACAGTACATCTTGCTTGAATTAAATTGTTTTTGCAGCCAGACGCGCCTCTTCTGGCCCTTTCCTAAGGGTGGAAAGGGTGAGGGCCCTTACCAAGGGTAGTAAGGGCGCATACCCCCCTCCTTTGGAGAATTTTCTCCACAGCTTTGGTGGATGGTGGCCACTCAGGTGCTTTGGTGGATGGTGGCCACTCTGGTGCTTTGGTGGATGGTTGCCACTCTGCTGTTTTCGGTGGATGGTGGCCACTCTGCTGCTTTGGTTAATGGTGGTCACTGTAACTCTGGTGGATGGTGACCACTGTAACAGACTGGTGGATGGTGGCCAATGTAGCGCTCTGGTGGATGTCGGCCATTGTTATGATCAGGTTGATAGTGATGCTCTGGCTGATGGTGTCACTGTTATTCTCAGGCAAGTAATGGCGTCGTGGCGATCTGGAAAATCACTGCTATTCTTGTAACCCAGCGTCACAGCCTCCATCCATATACACATGCTATTGGTTTTTCATGGATGGGGGACTGAATACCCCATAGTTATTCTGAGGGACTGATCACCTTAAATTTATTCCTGACGAATTTCATCACTTCTAATGTTTATTCTTTGTTTTGGACTGATAAATCCTCCGGTTTTCTACACGTCTCTACAAAAAAGTTACCCAATTGTTCCTCATTTCTGACTCTGCTTCATATTGAACAAAAGTCCAGAAAATACAATGTTTCTGTCCGGTCAAGTAAGACGGAGGTTGAAGAAGGATTTAAGACTGAATATTATCACATGACAATTAAGTGTCTCACAAACAAAAGAACATTGCAACGCATCAGCAAATATGACAGCAATTAACGGAATCTTGCAAAGCCAAATTCCTCTCAAACGAGCTTCCAGTTGATGGTGGACGCTCGAATGGAAATATTTTCTGAGTGAACTCTTTACCGAAGCTAATTATTGGTTAAACTTTTCTAAAGCGTCCTTAATGTCATCCATTTTCTTTCTGAGGGGAATCTGGCTTTGCTGGGTTCGGTTAATTGCACTGCTGATTATGCAAATGGAATTCTTGTAGGCATAACTGTGCTGCTCATTGCTTATGACTCCACTTATATCTCAGCAAGTTAAACGTGCTCGAGACTCACAAGATGTCCAACGACATGCACAAATAGTTCGTTTAAGCATGTGGTTAATTTCTACAAACAACAATTTCTGCTGAAATTCAATTTGCCAAGAATTTTCCAATTATTGTTGATGCAACATTATCGTGTTCTAACAAACAATGATTGTTCTATACGTTATCGTGTTCTAACAAACAATGATTGCTCTATACGTTATCGTGTTCTAACAAACAATTATTGTTATATTCGTTATCGTGTTCTAACAAACAATGATTGTTCTATACATTATCGTGTTCTAACAAACAATGATTGCTCTATACGTTATGGTGTTCTAACAAACAATGATTGTTCTGTACGTTATCGTGTTCTAACAAACAATGATTTTCTATACGTTATCGTGTTCTAACAAACAATGATTGTTCTATACGTTATCGTGTTCTAACAAACAATGATTGTTCTATACGTTATCGTGTTCTAACAAACAATGATTGTTCTATACGTTATCGTGTTGTTACAAACAATGATTTATCTACACCTTGTCGTGTTCTAACAAACAATGATTGCTCTACACGTTAAGATCGTAGAAACCACAAATTTTTCAATAAAAATATTTATTTGATAATGCTAAGAAATTTCTGTTCTAAAGTAACACTTGTGGGAAATTAAATGTAGAATTTTCAAGACCTCTTTAGTCACTTGTGGAAACAATACACTAAACCTTGTAGATATTGACTGCATTGAATCATACAGAAACACAATGTACTTCTTTAGAGCTGTTCAGCAATTGTACAGTCTCTTTAGCAGCCGTTCATAAAAATTAAACAACATTTTTCTAATTTATTGCAATAGACATCCAAAATTAGATGATATGCGAGGAATGATATTGTCTAACCACTTGCTCATCATTAAGATTCAATGACAAAGCTTTTTAATGTGCATAGGCAAGAAGCGATTTAAGAATATTTTAAAAATCATATAAAAATCCACATGAATAATAATTATAACACCTTTGTGGATGAAGTTATTTACCATGTTGCCAAACCTTAAACCAGCAAATATTAGAGCCAACAAGACTAGAAAATACGCTGGACCTCATCTTCACTAACAACGACGATTTGATACGTAATATAACTGTATCAAAGACAATACATTCAGATCACAATATAATAGAGGTACAGCCATGTATGCACAGGGCTCCTGACCAGCAAAATGTGATCAGTCATGAGGGTCTTTTCACAAAATTCAATTTCAATAACAAAAAAGTACAATTGCAACAAGTCAACCATGTCCTAAATGAAACAAGCTGGGAAGATATCCTAAACAACATGGATCCAAAAATCTGCCTAGAAAAAAAATGAACTCTGTGGTTCTTGAGATCTGCTCAAGCCACATTACATTAAGAAAAAGAAAGAGAAGATGTAAACTAGAAAGAGAGAGACACTCCCTATACAGACGAAGGCAAAGAGTCACAGAGCTGCGGAGAGGGGCCAATATATCCGAAATACGAAGGAATGCACTTGTCAATGAAATAGCAAATATCGAACTTAAGCTGAAGAAATCTTACAGGAAACAAGAATCACAGGAAGAACTAAAAGCCATAAAGGAAATTAAAAAAAAAAATACTTCTTCTCTTATGCCAAATCTAATGGAAAAAACAACATCCAGTATTGGACCCCTTCTTAGGCGAGATGGGACACATAGATGACAGCCAAGAAATGAGTGAGATATTAAAGTCCCAATACGACTCAGTGTTCAGCGAGCCGCTGCAAAGACTATGGGTCGACAATCCAAATTAATTCTTTATGAACGAGGCCCAAAATTTGGTCATCTCAAAAATCTCGGATATTATCCTAACTCCACAAGACATTGAAAAGGCAATAAATGACATGCCCATGCACTCTGCCCCAGGCTCAGACTCATGAAACTCCGTGTTCATCAAGAATTGCAAGAAGCCCCTGTCACGTGCCTTCAGCATTCTATGGAGAGGGAGCATGGACACAGGGGTCATCCCACACTCACGAAAATCAACAGACATAGCCCCACTCTACAAGGGTGGCAGTAAAGCAATTGCAAAGAACTGCAGACCGATAGTACTAATATATCATATCATAAAAATCTTTGAGAGGGTTCTAAGAAACCAACCACCTAGATACCCATCATTTTCACAACCCAGGGCAACACAGGTTTAGAGCAGGTCGCTCCTGCCTGTCCCAGCTACTGGACCACTATGACAAGGTCCTGGATGCTGTAGAGGATAAACAAAATACAGATGTAGTATACACAGACTTTGCGAAAGTTTTTGACAAGTTTGACCATGGTGTAAGAGCGCACAAAATGCGTGATAAAGGAATAACAGAAAAAGTTGGTAGATGGATCTATAACCTCCTGACAAATAGAACACAAAGAGTAATGGTAAACAGAGTAAAGTCCGAGGCAGCTAGGTGAAAAGCTTTGTTTCACAAGGCACAGTAATCGCTTCCATTCTATGCATCATCCTCATATCTGACATAGAAAGAGATGTAAGCCATAGCTCTAGTCTTCCTTTGTGAATGACACCCGGACTGCCATGACAGTGACCTCCATCAAAGACACTGCAAGACTCCAAGCGGACATAAACTAAATCTTCAAATGGGCCACTCAAAGCAATATGAAGTTCAATGAAGAGAAATTTCAACTACTCAGATATGGAAAACTTGAGGAAATTTAAAATATATCAGAGTATACGACAAATTCTAACCATACAATAGAGCGAAAAAGTAATGTGAAGGACGTGGGAGTGATAATGTCTGAGGATCTCGCCTTCAAAGATCACAACAATGTATCTACCTCATCGGCTAGGAAGATGATAGAATGGATAATGAGAACCTTCAAAACTTGAGATACCAAGCCCATGATGATTCTCTTCAAATCGCTTGTTCTCTCTAGGCTGGAATACTGCTGTACACTAACTGTACCCCTTAAAGACAGGGAAAATTGCTGACCTGGAGAGTGTACAAAGAACTTTCACGGCACACATAAGTACGATAAAGCACCTAAATTACTGGGAACGGTTGAAGGTCTTTGATCTGTATTCCCTGGAATGCAGGGGAGAAAGATACATGATACTATACACTTGGAAAATCATAGAGGGATTAGTACCAAACTTGAACACGAAAATCACTCCCTATGAAAGCAAAAGACTCGGCAAGAGATGCAACATTTCCCCAATGAAAAGCAGGGGCGCCACGAGTACACTGAGAGACAACACAATAAGTGTCCGGGGCCCAAGACTGTTCAACTGCCTCCCAGCATACATAAGGGGGATTACTAATAAACACCTAGCTGTCTTCAAGAAGGCACTGGATAGCACCTAAAGTCAGTACCTGACCAACCAGGCTGTGGTTCGTACTTCAGTTTGCGTGCGGCCAGCAGTAACAGCCTGGTTGATCAGACCCTGATCCACCTGAGGCCTGGTCTCAGACTGAGCCACGGGGACGTTGACCCCCGAAACACTTTCCAGGTAATCTCCAGGTAAACTAATTTGGTAATTGAAGTTCAGAGTTATTTACTTGATGAAGGAAGATTGGCTCACTTGCGAAAGACATTGAGCAGATTTACGAACAGTTGGGACCAATCAAAGTGGATCCACATAATAATGTGGATCCACTGAGCGAAACTTGCCTACCGAATCAGGCATTTCGAAAACACTCACTCTATAATTTCAGATTTACATGCCATATATGACTCAGGACAATAATGGGTGACCAATTTGTCTCTTTTGGTGTTTAGTCAGAGTAATGAAGATATATTTTCAGCTGAAAAATTGAATTGAATGTAAAATTATGTTGATAGTGGCCTCCATGTGGACAGTGACCACTGAGGCACTCTGGTGGATGGTATCTGAGAGGACAGTGACCACTGAGGCACTCTGGTGGATGGTATCTGAGTGTACAGTGACCACTGAGGCACTCTGGTGGATGGTATCTGAGTGGACAGTGACCACTTAGGCACTCTGGTGGATGGTATCTGAGAGGACAGTGACCATTGAGGCACTCTGGTGGATGGTATCTGAGTGGACAGTGACCACTGAGGCACTCTGGTGGATGGTATCTGAGTGGACAGTGACCACTGAGGCACTCTGGTGGATGGTATCTGAGTGGACAGTGACCACTGAGGCACTCTGGTGGATGGTATCTGAGAGGACAGTGACCACTGAGGCACTCTAGTGGATGGTATCTGAGAGGACAGTGACCACTGAGGCTCTCTGGTGGATGATATCTGAGTGGACAGTGACCACTGAGGCACTCTGGTGGATGGTATCTGAGTGGACAGTGACCAATGAGGCACTCTGGTGGATGGTATCTGAGAGGACAGTGACCACTGAGGCATTCTGGTGGATGGTATCTGAGTGGACAGTGACCACTGAGGCACTCTGGTGGATGGTATCTGAGTGGATAGTGACCACTGAGGCACTCTGGTGGATGGTATCTGAGTGGATAGTGACCACTGAGGCACTCTGGTGGATGGTATCTGAGTGGATAGTGACCACTGAGGCACTCTGGTGGATGGTATCTGAGTGGACAGTGACCAATGAGGCACTCTGGTGGATGGTATCTGAGTGGACAGTGACCACTTAGGCACTCTGGTGGATGGTATCTGAGTGGATAGTGACCACTGAGGCACTCTGGTGGATGGTATCTGAGTGGATAGTGACCACTGAGGCACTCTGGTGGATGGTATCTGAGTGGATAGTGACCACTGAGGCACTCTGGTGGATGGTATCTGAGTGGACAGTGACCACTGAGGCACTCTGGTGGATGGTATCTGAGTGGATAGTGACCACTGAGGCACTCTGGTGGTGGATATCTGAGTGGACAGTGACCACTGAGGACTCTGTGATGTATCTGGATGGATAGTGACCACTGAGGCACTCTGGGGATGGTATCTGGGACAGTGACCACTGAGGCACTCTGGTGGATGGTATCTGAGTGGATAGTGACCACAGGCACTCTGGTGGATGGTATCTAGTGGACAGTGACCACTGAGGGCATCTGGTGGATGGCATCTGAGATCAGTGACCACTGAGGCACTCTGGTGGATGGATCTGAGTGGACAGTGACCAGAGGCATCTGGTGGATGTATCTGAGGGATCAGGTGACCACTGAGGCACTCTGGTGGATGGTATCTGAGTGGATAGTGACCACTGAGGACTAGTGCGTGATGTATCTGGTGGATAGTGACCACTGAGGCACCTGGTGGATGGTATCTGAGTGGAAGTGACCACTGAGGACACTCTGGTGGATGGTATCTGAGTGATAGTGACCACTGGGCATCTGGTGGATGGTATCTGAGTGGAAGTGACCACTGAGGCACTCTGGTGGATGGTATCTGAGTGGATAGCTGACCACTGAGGCACTTGGTGGATGGTACTGAGGATGTGATGAGGCACTGGTAGGATGAGCACTGTGTGGATAGTGAGCCACGAGGCACTCTGGTGGATGGTATCTGATGGATAGTGACCACTGAGGCACTCTGGTGGATGGTATCTGAGTGGATAGTGCCACTGAGGCACTCTGGTGGATGGTATCTGAGTGGATAGTGACCACTGAGGCACTCTGGTGGATGGTATCTGAGTGGATAGTGACCACTGAGGCACTCTGGTGGATGGTATCTGAGTGGATAGTGACCACTGAGGCACTCTGGTGATGTATCTGAGTGGATAGTGACCACTGAGGCACTCTGGTGGATGGTATCTGAGTGGATAGTGACCACTGAGGCACTCTGGTGGATGGTATCTGAGTGATAGTGACCACTGAGGCACTCTGGTGGATGGTATCTGAGGGACAGTGCCACTGAGGCACTTGTGGATGGTATCTGGTGGAGTGACCACTGAGGCCTGAGTGATGTATCTGAGTGGAAGTGACCACTGAGGCACTCTGGTGGATGGTATCTGAGTGGATAGTGACCACTGAGGCACTCTGGTGGATGGTATCTTGAGTGATAGTGACCACTGAGGCACTCTGTGGATGGTATCTGAGTGATAGTGACCACTGAGGCACTCTGGTGGATGGTATCTGAGGAAGTACCACTGAGGCACTCTGATGGTATCTGAGTGATGACCACTGAGGCACTCTGGTGGATGTATCTGAGGAAGTGACCACTAGGCCTCTGTGGATGGTTCTGGGAAGTACCCAGTCTTGTGTTCGAGTGGAGTACCTGGGCACTCTGGTGGTACTGTGAGAGACTGGCCTCTGGTGGTACGGCAGTGCACGCTTGGTGGTATCAGTGGTGCCACAACATTTGGTGGAGGCCATGGCTCTGGTATGCTAGTGGATAGTGACCATGACATCTGGATTTTATGAATACCACGGGCACCTGTGTGATCTGAAGTGACCACTGGACTCTGGATCTTCTGGGATAGTGTCCACTGGGCACTCTTGGAGGTATGACCACTGAGGCACTCTGGTGATGGTATCTGAGTGGATAGTGACCACTGAGGCACTCTGGTGGATGGTATCTGAGTGGATAGTGACCACTGAGGCACTCTGGTGGATGGTATCTGAGTGGACAGTGACCACTGAGGCACTCTGGTGGATTGTATCTGAGTGGATAGTGACCACTGAGGCACTCTGGTGGATTGTATCTGAGTGGATAGTGACCACTGAGGCACTCTGGTGGATGGTATCTGAGTGGATAGTGACCACTGAGGCACTCTGGTTTATGGTATCTGAGTGGATAGTGACCACTGAGGCACTCTGGTGGATGGTATCTGAGTGGATAGTGACCACTGAGGCACTCTGGTGGATGGTATCTGAGTGGATAGTCACCACTGAGGCACTCTGGTGGATGGTATCTGAGTGGATAGTGACCACTGAGGCACTCTGGTGGATGGTATCTGAGAGGACAGTGACCACTGAGGCACTCTGGTGGATGGTATCTGAGAGGACAGTGACCACTGAGGCACTCTGGTGGATGGTATCCGAGTGGATAGTGGGTACTTTAGAGCTCTTCTGAATAGTTGCTACTGTAGCTCTCTTGGTGAGAGTAGCCAGTCTTGTGTTCCAGTAGATGTAGCTGCTGGGCCCTCTGGCCAGTGCTGGTAACTGTTGCACCCAGGTGCATTCTGGCCACTCTGCTGCTCTGGTTAATCGTAGCAACATTGGTTGCTTCTATCCAACGAAATTTTGGCTGGATGGAGGCCATTGCGTTGCTCTGGTTAATCGCAGCTTCAGTAGTGTTTTATGATGAATTAGACACATGTGCAACATCTGGGTATCTTTTATTTATAGATATTTCACCATCCAGCGGCTTTAGCAGAATCTTCTTAAGCAAATGTTTCAGAATCTTTAAGACCAGTGATCATCACCTGTGATCATCACCTGTGATCATCACCTGTTCCTGGGCGGAAATACTGATTACATCGTCTTCCACTGTGTAAAGCACCTCTTTGGCAAGACAGTGATGGAGTTAATGATGATGAAAGTTTTTCTTTTTCGGGCCACCCTGCCTTGGTGGGAGTCGGCCGATGTGTTAATAAAAGAATAATAAAAAAAATTCTAGTCTTCAGATTATATCCATATATTGTATTGATAAAGCCACTGGATGGCGAAACATCTATAAATAAAAAAATCCCCAGATGTTGCATATGTGTTTAATTAATAACGAAAAAACTTTGAGGAATTCCCTACTCACCTCTTTGTCTCGTCCTTTGAGCCAGAAGTGAGTGATCTATTTGAAGTCATAGTCACTTACGAACCTCTTAGCTATGTTGGATCATCCGACCACAAAACTTTCTTTACGATACTGAAGATTCCAACTGAACGAGATGAAGAATCTTCACCCACAACCTGACTGTGGGAGAGAGGAAGCTGAAAAGGCCTTTGCTGGAAGCTTACCGACACCAATTACTTCCCCGGCCGGCCATTTCTGTAGTGAGGAAGGTCTACTCTACCTCAACACACACATGCCTCTCACTCCAGCATAATTTTATAGCAATATTGTGAACTTTTTCTTCGGTAATAACTTCCCAATTGCGAAATATGAAGATTATATTCAGTGTCTTCATATTGTCCTGAAAGTTATTGCAACGTTTCTGGTTAAACAAAAAGAGGCCAGACATCAGTTATATGAGCAGAGTCTTCAACACTGGAGAGATGAGGTTGATCTTACTGTTATTTAATAGGGAGAACAGATTATATACAACAAGACGGGCAGCAAACAGCAATTACACTCTGTACTCTTCTTAAGAACATCACTTCATATGCGATGATTCATTCCAATAATGACTTCTCTGGAATATGTTTATATAGCATAACACCATCAGTGAAATATATTTAGCTAACCAAATGATATCCCTGGCTCACAGCTTCATCCTGTTCTCTCTTAGTAGGGTTTATAACAATAACAAGTCTTTTAAGTGATCTGAGGTTTATAACCGCTCTTAGCTTGTAAATAAAGGTGGAATCTCCTGACCAAACCCTGTGAAAAACCTCCTTGTGTAACAGAGAGAGAGAGAGAGAGAGAGAGAGAGAGAGAGAGAGAGAGAGAGAGAGAGAGAGAGAGAGAGAGAGAGAGAGAGAGAGAGACAGAGAGAGAGAGACAGAGACAGAGAGAGACAGAGAGAGAGAGAGAGAGAGAGACAGAGAGAGAGAGAGACAGAGAGACAGAGAGAGAGAGAGAGAGACAGAGACAGACAGACAGACAGAGAAATTATGGATTATCGGCCATATTTTCCCAAAAATATCTGTTATTGGTGAAGAATGCGGTATTAATGTGTTGTTTACCAAGTCTCTCTCAGAGACGATCAGGTGAACGAGTTCCTCTTCAGTATGCAACTGCCTGAACATTGATGAACGTTTAACATCTCTCAAAACGAGAATAATCATTCATCATTTAACTGATAATAAAAAAAAAATTACATAAATGTTTGATGTAGTTCAGCGACTCCTTGATCCGAGAAAGGTATTGTATATGCGGTAAAGGTATTGTATATAAGAACATAAGAAAGAAGGAACACTGCAGCAGGCCTACTGACCTATGTGAGGCAGATCCATCACTCCCCGGCTTAGACCTGGCTACCTGGAGTTAACCCTCTCCAGGTAAACGCCAGGTAGTCAGGTCACTTCCACTTAAGGAAGGAGAACGGCATAAATCCTAGTAGCACAAGCTAGTCAGGTCCAACTCACACCCACCCACACCCACTCATGTATTTATCTAACCTATTTTTAAAACTACACAACGTCTTAGCTTCTATGACGGTACTCGGGAGTTTGTTCCACTCATCCACAACTCTATTACCAAACCAGTGCTTTCCTATATCCTTCCTGAATCTGAACTTTTCCAACTTGAAACCATTGCTGCGAGTCCTGTCTTGGCTGGATATTTTCAGCACGCTATTTACATCCCCTTTGTTTATTCCTGTTTTCCATTTATATACCTCAATCATATCCTCCCTAATTCTACGCCTTTCTAGAGAGTGCAGATTCAGGGCCCTCAGTCTATCATCATAAAGAAAGATTTCTGATACATGGGATCAACTTTGTCACCCTCCTCTGTACGTTTTCCAGAGCATTTATATCCATTCTGTAATACGGTGACCAAAACTGTGCAGCATAATCTAAATGAAGCCTAACCAAAGATATATAGAGTTGAAGAACAACCTGAGGACTTCTATTATTTATACTTCTTGATATGAAGCCAAGGATTCTGTTAGCTTTATTACGAACACTTATGCACTGTTGTCTTGGTTTCAGATTACTGCTAACCAGAACTCCTAAATCCTTTTCGCAATTACAAGTATTAAGATCTACATTATTCAGTTTATATGTGGCATGGTTATTTTCCTGCCCAACATTTAGAACTTTGCATTTGTCTACATTAAACTGCATCTGCCACTTATCCGACCATTGGAGAACTCTAATGTCATCATTTGAATGAACTGGATTGCCTATTTTGGTGTCATCAGCAAATTTGCTTATGTTGTTATTTATTCCCTCATCTATGTCGTTTATGTAAATTGTGAACAACAAGGGGCCCAAAACTGACCCCTGTGGGACACCGCTTGAGACGTGCTCCCATTCTGATTTCTTCCCATTTATGCAAACTCTCTGCCGCCTATTTGTCAACCATGCCTCTACCCAGGAAAAAAATTCTCCTCCTATTCCGTGTGCCATAAGTTTCCTCAATAGCCTCTGATGTGGAACTCTATCGAAAGCCTCACTGAAGTCCATATACACAATATCATATTCATTACCATGATCTACCTCATCAAACACCTTAGTGAAAAAAGTTAGTAAATTCGTAAGACAGGAACACCCCTTAGTAAAACCATGTTGAGATTCATTAATCAATTTATGCCTTTCAAGATGCCTACGAATTGCCTCGGCAATTATTGATTCCATAAATTTACCAACTATGGAGGTAAGGCTTATTGGTCTATATGCGGTTAAAGGTATTGTATATACGGTTAAAGGTATTGTATATGCGGTTAAAGGTATTGTATTTACGGTTATAGGTATTGTATATGTGGTTAAAGGTATTGTATATGCGGTTAAATGTATTGTATATACTGTTATAGGTATTGTATATGCGGTTAAATATTAACAATGAAGATTTACAATGAGTTAGAGGAAGCATTTGCAAAATTGTTTAATAAAGAAGACAAGTTAGAAGACAGTCCACATCTAACACAAGTTTTCCAATAATAAACATAAAGAACCTTGAAGAAAAACTCAAGAAATCAATATCCAAAAATTCACAAGGATATTAAATTTGAAGTCGCTCTAAACTTTCATTATGAAGTTATCAGCATTAATTGGAAATTATACCAAATTTCACTTTCTTCCAAACCCCCCTCCCCCCAAAAAAAACGCAATTTGGACCTCAGCTGGCCAAAATTGATTTTAGATTTGCTATAAGTTAGACTGAAAAGCCTTTAATGTACATAATGTACTTTTTTTTTTACTAAACTCTGTATAGTACGCAGATGTAATAGGCAAATAGAAGCGCAATTTGTAGAGTTAATCGATAATAACCCATTAAAATTAGGTTATGTGAATTATGTCACAGATACTCATTGATTAATAATAATAATAATAATAATAATAATAATAATACTAATAATAATAATAATAATAATAATAATAATAATAATAATAATAATAATAATAATAATAATATTAATAATAATAATAATAACCTAAACTCAATGCGACGTTTCCTTGTAGTAAAAGTCATCAACAAAAGAGGTTCAAGATTATCAGAAGATGCATTTGAGAGTTATTAGGCACAGACCAAGAGTTATTAGTCACAGTCCAAAAGTTATTAGGCACAGTCCGAAAGTTATTAGGCACAGTCCAAGAGTTATTAGGCACAGTCCAAGAGTTATTATGCACAGTTCAAGAGTTATTTGTTACAGTCCAAGAGTTATTAGGCACAGTCCAAGAGGTATTAGGTACAGTCCAAGAGTTATTAGGTACAGTCCAAGAGTTATTAGGTACAGTCCAAGAGTTATTAGGCAGAGTTCAAGAGTTATTAGGTACAGTCCAAGAGTTATTAGGCACAGTCCAAGAGATGTGCCCAATCCAAGAGTTATTAGGCACAGTCCAAGAGTTTTTAGGCACAGTACAAGAGTTATTAGGCACAGTCCAAGAGTTTTTAGGCACAGTCCAAGAGTTATTAGGCACAGTCCAAAAGTTATTAGGCACAGTCCAAGAGTTATTAGGCACAGTCCAAGAGTTTTTATACACAGTCCAAGAGTTATTTGACACAATCCAAAAGTTATTTGGCACATTCCAAGAGTTATTAGGCACAGTTTAAGAGTTAGTAGGTACAGTTCAAGAGTTATTAGGCACAGTCCAAGAGTTATTAGGTACAGTTCAAGAGTTTTTAGGTACAGTCCAAGACTTATTAGGGACAGTCCAAGAGTTATTAGGGACAGTCCAAGATTTATTAGGCACAGTCCAAGAGTTATTAGATACTGTCCAAAAGTTATTAGGCACAGTCCAAGAGTTATTAGGCACAGTCCAAGAGTTATTATGCACAGTCCAAGAGTTATTAGGCAAAATCCAAGAGTTATTAGGCACACTGTAAGAGTTATTATGCACAGTCCATGAGTTATTAGGCACAGTTCAAGAGTTATAAGGCACAGTCCAAGAGTTATTAGGTACAGTCCAAAAGTTATTAGGTACAGTCAAAAAGTTATTAGTTACAGTCCAAGAGTTATATGGCACAGTCCAAGAGTTATTAGGCCCAATCCAAGAGTTATTAGGCACAGTCCAAGAGTTATTATGCACAGTCCAGGAGTTATTAGACACAATCCAAGAGTTAATAGGCACAGTCCGAGAGTTATTAGGCACAGTCCAAGAGTTATTTGGCACAGTCCAAGAGTTATTAGGCACAGTCCAAGAGTTATTAGGTACAGTCTAAAAGTTATTATGTCCAATCCAAGAGTTATTAGGCACAGTCCAAGGGTTATTAGGCACAGCCCAACAGTTATTAGTCACAGTCCAATAGTTATTAGGTACTGTCCAAAAGTTATTAGGCACAGTCCAAGAGTTATTAGGCACAGTCCAAGAGTTATTATGTAGAGTCCAAGAGTTATTAGGCACAATCCAAGAGTTATTAGGTACAATCCAAGAGTTATTAGGCACAGTCCAAGAGTTATTAGGCACAGTCCAAGAGTTATTAAGGAAAGTCCAAATAGTTATTACGTACAGTTCAAGAGTTATTAGGAACCGTCCATGAGTTATTTTTTACAGTCCAAGAGTTATTAGGCCAGGCCAAGAGTTATAATGTACAGTCCAAGAGTTATTAAGTACAGTCCAAAAGTTATTAAGTACAGTCCAAGAGTTATTAGGCACAGTCGAAGAGTTATTAGGTACAGTCCAAGAGTTATTAGGTACTGTACAAGAGTTATTAGGCAGAATCCAAGATATATTATGCCAAATCCAAGAGTTATTATGCACAGTCCAAAAGTTATTAGGCCTAATCCAAGAGTTATTAGGCACAGTCCAACAGTTATTAGGCACAGTCCAATAGTTATTAGGTACTGTAAATAAAGTTATTAGGCACAGTCCAAGAGTTATTAGGTACTGTACAAGAGTTATTAGGCACAATCCAAGATATATTAGTCCCAATCCAAGAGTTATTATTCACAGTCCAAGATTTATTAGGCACAATCCAAGAGTTATTAAACACTGTCCAAGATTTATTAGACACAGTCCAAGAGTTATTATGCACAGTCAAGAGTTATTAGGTACAGTTCAAGAGTTATTAGGAACAGTCCAAGAGTTATTTGTTACAGTCCATGAGTTATTAGGCACAGTGCAAGAGTTATTAGGCACAGTCCAAGAGTTATTAAGTACAGTCCAAGAGTTATTAGGTACAGTCCAAGACTTATTAGGGACAGTCCAAGACTTATTAGGGACAGTCCAAGACTTATTAGGGACAGTCCAAGAGTTTTTAGGGACAGTCCAAGAGTTATTAGGGACAGTCCAAGAGTTATTAGGGACAGTCAAACCAAATTTGTACTTACACAATTAATGCTTAAAATGAAATAGGTTTCTGCATTTTATATTATGCATCAACTATTAAAGATTTTCCAAATTGTTTTATTTTAATCATAAAAAGTGCTGGACTCAGGACTTACACAGCGCCTGAGGAATGGGTCAGCATTCTCTCTCAATTTACTGGGAGGAGAATTTTTATATTCTCAGATCAAGAGTTTTTATTGTTATATATTACTATAACATTTTTATATTTAAAATTTCCAAAATGGCATTTATATACTCCATTAACAATGCTTATTTTCTTGTAAGTAACATTACGATTGTTGACATCTTGAAGACCATCAGAAGCGTCCTGAAGCTCTGTAGTGGAAACTAGTTATGGAATTTAAATATATAAAATTGCCCAGAGGGAAGTTGAACTTCTCAGTTGCTAAATGAACATTCATCTAGTTGAACATTCATCTAGTTGAACATTCATCTAGTAATACTTCACCAAACACTGAAACTTATGGTTAAATCAATGTAAGAATTGTGAACAAAAGCCTTGGAAATTATCCGAGCCATTTCTTAATGATGGGAATATATTTAACAATACACAATTAACCCGCACACATGAGAGAGGAGCTAACCACGACGTTTCGGTCCGATTTGGACCATTTACAATTTACAAAGTCACACTGACACAAAATATAGGTTAGGTAAGATCGTCAGAAAACAGGACAAGTATTTCCTGACGTTGGTCTTAGTCATATAATGACCCACAGCTGGAGCTTTCGGTCATCTGACCGAGGCCTTCCACTGACTTTCCGGTCCACCCCTTTAAAAACATAGTTACAGTATAAACCATACCACGGGTGGGGTTCGAACCCGCGGTCAGAGAGTCTCAAAACTCCAGACCGTGTCATTACGATTTCATAAGTCATAGTTACAGTATATATGGTCAGACACAAAGTAGTGAGGGAGAGAGTATATGTAGAGGGAGAGGGGGACAAGGACGAGACCAAGAGAGGAAGAAAAAACATTTCTCTCTCCTATGAGCGGGTTATTTGTGTATTGTTCCTGTCACGGTATCGTGCCTTTCTGTTTAACAACTTCGGTTATAGGCACCTGCACTAGCCAGTTGCTACTACCTTCTTTATTACCGTAAACCATCAGGGAAAATTTGGAGCCAATCAGATGAGGCCTTTTGTATTATGAACGAAATGAAAACGAAAACTTGGAGCATAAAATAAAAATAAAAATCCTGGTGATCACTTAAAAGTTCATTTAAACGATGCATAACTTTAAAGGGCATCACGAACGATACCAAATTACGATACCAAATTGTTTTTATGCCAACGAAAGGGATGTGTATATAATGTTATGTATTATATTATGCGTAGGTTTCATTGTTCACAGATATTTATAGCAAAACATTTATATTGCATTTTAATGGTTTCCTCTGAGAGCGCAGCGGCACTGCAGTAGCAACCCTAAGCTCTGTATTTTTGGCTCCGGGTCGCATTAGTGTTCAAGTATTGGTATTAAATATCGATATTTACATCTTGCAAGTAATTGTCGAAGGTGTCTACTATATCGTGGCTAATAAGCCTAACTTGCCGAATAGGCCGAACTCCCTTAAAGATTGGACTTTTCCAGAAAATTACCTTACAGATTGAGATATATATTTTTTTCATTCACTATTAATATACAATGTTTATTTTTGAAGCAAACCTAACTTAGAAACCTCACAAATAATATAACTTTACTAGTACAAGTTTTTAAAATAAATTCTGCTATGTATAGCATAGGTCAGTTTAAATTTATTTAATATTTCTTAATATCAATGGTAACGAGTAACTTTGCCAAACCCATGTGGGCCCTTCTTTCCACCTCAGCTGTGTGTCCACCATTGCTTTGTTACTCTCATCATACTTCTCTCTTGGTCTTTTTCTGTTCAATGACTGGTTGTACAACAGTGTTATCACAACCTTAGGACCCCCAGTCTGAAGTGTTTCTGCTATGTAGTCATCGGCTTCCCCTCTGTCCATTCCCCTCATCTCCTATTTTGAGAAGCTAAGCAACTACTCCTTCCCCTCTGTTTCATCTGTCTTTATTCAGAATCTAATAGCCAGGCAGGAAGGTCGCGCCTGTTATCATCTTCATGAACTTTGCCTCCGTGAGTGTCCAAAGCAGTCCTACTGTTCTAGAAAATGCACACAGTAGTATACTACTGTGTGCATGACAGTCACACTGGTCTGTAGTTCAGTCTGGTCTGTCTTCCTAAAACCTGGGACTACATCTGCTGTCTTCCACACCTCCAGCAGTTGCCCTGTTTTGATAGGCACACACAGTGCCTCTGCACTCTCTCTCTGGACTCATGGAGAGATATTATATGGTCTCTCAGTCTTCCAGGTATTTCAGCGCATATCACAGCTTCTTCACCTCCTCGCAGTTGAGTGTATTGTATCTGAGGTTTGATCGTGCACTCTTCAGTTTCGGTTTACTGATTGCCTTCCTATCTCCTCTGAGACTACCTCCCTAAATCTCTTGTTGACATCCTCACAGACTTCCTTGTTATTCCTTGTGAGTTTTCCTCTTTCCTTCCTCAACCTGATTTATTTCTCCCTTATTGTTGTCTTCCTCATGTTGTGGCGATATAACAACTTTGGGTCTGATTTAGCTTTTTACTCTGTGAACTCACATATTTGTGTTTGCAGGGGTCGAGTCATAGCTCCTGGCCCCGCCTCTTCACTGGCCGCTACTGGGTCACTCTCCCTGCGCCATGAGCTTTATCATACCTCTTCTTAAAGCTATGTGTGGAGTCTGCCTCCACTATATCACTTCCCAAACTATTCCACTTCCCGACCACTCTGTGACTGAAGAAATACTTCCTAACATCCCTGTGATTCATCTGAGTCTTCAACTTCCAACTGTGTCCCCTTGTTGCTGTGTCCCATCTCTGGAACATTCTGTCTATGTCTACCTTGTCAATTCCTCTCAGTATCTTATATGTCGTTATCATATCCCCCCTATCTCTCCTGTCCTCCTGTGTAGTCAGGTCGATTTCCCTTAACCTCTCCTCGTAGGACATACCCATTAGCGTGTGTGTGTACTCACCTAATTGTACTCACCTAATTGTGGTTGCAGGGGTAGAGACTCAGCTCCTGGCCCCGCCTCTTCGCTGTCCGCTACTGGGTCTCTGCTCTCCCTGCTCCATGAGCTTTATCATACCTCGTCTTAAAACTATGTATGGTTCCTGCCTCCACTATATCTTTCTCTAGACTATTCCACTTCCTGACTACTCTCTGGCTGAAGAAATGCTTCCTAACATCCCTTTGACTCATCTGAGTCTTCAGCTTCCAGTTGTGTCCCCTTGTTTCTGTGTTCCCTCTCTGGAACATCCTGTCACTGTCTACCTTGTCGATTCCCCGCAGTATTTTGTATGTCGTTATCATGTCTCCTCTGACCCTTCTTTCCTCCAGTGTTGTTAGTCCTATTTCCCTCAACCTTTCTTCATAGGAAAGACCCTTGAGTTGTTGAACTAGCCTTGTCGCAAACCTTTGCACTTTCTCTAGTTTCTTTACGTGCTTGACCAGGTGTGGGTTCACATCATCTGCGAACAGAGACACTTCTGAGTCTATCCCATCCGTCATGTCGTTTACATATACCAAGAATAACACTGGTCCTAGGACTGACCCCTGCGGTACGCCGCTCGTCACAGGCGCCCACTGTGATACCTCATCACGCACCATGACCCGTTGTTGCCTCCCTGTGAGGTATTCCCTGATCCATTCCAGTGCCCTTCCTGTTATACCTGCTTGTTCTTCCAACTTCTTTACTAATCTCATGTGAGGAACTGTGTGTGTGTGTGTGTGTGTGTGTGTGTGTGTGTGTGTGTGTGTGTGTGCGTGTGTGTGTGTGTGTATAAGTACCACCTTGAGGGCGCAGTAATAACTCGGTAAGTTGTGCTGGAGTCGCCGGGTAATGCACGACCGTCCTGGGACATCGAGGCTCACAAGTTGCCAGTAATGTTCTCAAAGTCTCCGGGTTAGTTCCTTACTTATTGTTAATCGATAGTGACCTCTGTCGTTGGTACCGCAGTTGCCGTCTTCTGTGTGATGGAGCTCAGTTTGGCTTTCTGCTTAAAACTGTGCACGACATTTGCTGAGTAAAAAGTATTCTTTCCCTCTAAGGCGTCTGAGAAAAATCTTGTCTCAGTTTCCTCTCGTCGTTGTTAATGGTCTTGTTTTTAGCTTCCAGGCTAAGAAAAATATCCTTGAGAAACTTTGACCGACTGTAATGCCGGATTGAATTTGCTAAAAGAACAAACACTATAACTTGTTTATACGAACACTCGTCAACATACGAACACACGTCCACACGCGTCCACACACGAACACTCTTCCACACACGAACACTCGTCCACACACGAACACTCTTCCACACACGAACACTCGTCCACACACGAACACTGTTCCACACACGAACACTCTTCCACACATGAACACTCGTGCACACACGAACACTCGTCCACACTCGAACACTCGACCACACACGAACACTCGACCACACACGAACACTCGACCACACACGAACACAAGTCCACACTCGAACACAAGACCACACACGAACACAAGTCCACACACGAACACTCGTCCACACAAGAACACTCGTCCACACACGAACACTCGTCCACACACGAACACTCGTCCACACAAGAACACTCGTCCACACACGAACACTCGTCCACACACGAACACTCGACCACACACGAACACAAGTCCACACTCGAACACAAGACCACACACGAACACAAATCCACACACGAACACTCGTGCACACACGAACACTCGACCACACACGAACACAAGTCCACACACGAACACAAGTCCACACACGAACACTCGTCCACACACGAACACAAGTCCACACACGAACACTCGTCCACACACTAACACACGTCCACACACGAACACTCGTCCACACACGAACACTCGTCCACACACTAACACACGTCCACACACGAACACTCGTCCACACACGAACACTCGACCACACACGAACACTCGTGCACACACGAACACTCGTCCACACACGAACACAAGTCCACACACGAACACTCGTCCACACACTAACACACGTCCACACACGAACACTCGTCCACACACGAACACTCGTGCACACACGAACACTCGTCCACACACGAACACTCGTGCACACACGAACACTCGTCCACACACTAACACACGTCCACACACGAACACTCGTCCACACACGAACACTCGTCCACACACGAACACTCGTCCACACACGAACACTCGTCCATACACGAACACAAGTCCACACACGAACACTCGTCCACACACTAACACACGTCCACACACGAACACTCGTCCACACACGAACACTCGTCCACACACGAACACTCGTCCACACACGAACACAAGTCCACACACGAACACTCGTCCACACACTAACACACGTCTACACACGAACACTCGTCCACACACTAACACTCGTCCACACACGAACACACGTCCACCCACGAAGACTCGTCCACACACGAAGACTCGTCCACACACGAACACTCGTCCACACACGAACACTCGTCCACACACGAACACTCGTCCACACACTAACACTCGTCCACACACGAACCCTCGTCGACAAACTCAAAACAAGTGGTTACTTGGGTTTTATTCAAACAAATCTAAACTTAACAAAGTCGAAGCGTGGAAAATCTGGGATGAAAGAAATTACCAAAAACAAGTTAAAAGAAAGACCTGAGAGTAAGTATATTACAACAAACATACAGTCAGGAACATCACCAGCGCTTGCGATCTTAGCAACTTATATAACTGTTCTCAAATAGACATCACTTACACCATCACTTACTCCATACCTGAGGAACAACTACGCTAGTTTCAAGACTATAAGTGCTTGAATCATGAGGAATAGCTAAAAAGTTTCAATCTATAAACCTTGAACGACACTACGACAACGAGTTATGATAACGACATATAACATATGAAAAGGCTTCTTAATGACCTGCCTTGTATGGATCAATATGCTGTAGTGTTCCTCCATTATTATGTTCTTATATTCTTAGAGCAGAGAAAGGAAAAAAAGATTATTGGAATTGTAAATTCACGATCAGGGAGACATGTTGCCTAAGAGTATAGATGCGCTACATGGCTGTTAGGAAGTACTTCTTCAGGACAGTAGATAAATTTTATGGTTTCATGAGAAGGTCGTCAAAATAAACTCCATACACAGTTGGAAGTGTGGGTATGAACAGAGACAACTAGGATGAGTATCAGTAAATTTTGATGGTCACAGTGTCACACTTGTTCAGGTGAGGATCCTGTAGCAGGCACAGTGTCACACTTGTTCAGGTGAGGATCCTGTAGCAGGCACAGTGTTACACTTGTTCAGGTGAGGATCCAGCAGCAGGCACAGTGTCATACTTGTTCAGGTGAGGATCCAGCAGCAGGCACAGTGTCACACTTGTTCAGGTGAGGATCCTGCAGCAGGCACAGTGTCACACTTGTTCAGGTGAGGATCCAGCAGCAGGCACAGTGTCACACTTGTTCAGGTGAGGATCCTGCAGCAGGCACAGTGTCACACTTGTTCAGGTGAGGATCCAGCAGCAGGCACAGTGTCACACTTGTTCAGGTGAGGATCCAGCAGCAGGCACAGTGTCACACTTGTTCAGGTGAGGATCCTGCAGCAGGCACAGTGTCACACTTGTTCAGGTGAGGATCCTGCAGCAGGCACAGTGTCACACTTGTTCAGGTGAGGATCCAGCAGCAGGCACAGTGTCACACTTGTTCAGGTGAGGATCCAGCAGCAGGCACAGTGTCACACTTGTTCAGGTGAGGATCCAGCAGCAGGCACAGTGTCACACTTGTTCAGGTGAGGATCCAGCAGCGGCACAGTAACTTATAATACATGGTAACTTTAATGATTAAATGGTCAGTAAATGTAGTAAAGAAGCAAGGCTAAAGAGAGAGAGAGACAGACAGACAGACAGACAGACAAGAGACATACAGAGAGAGAGAGAGAGAGAGAGAGAGAGAGACAGACAGACAGACAGACAGACAGACAGACAGACAGAGACAGACAGATAGACAGACACACAGAGAGACTGAGACAAAGAGAGAGAGAGAGAGAGAGAGAGAGAGAGAGAGAGAGAGAGAGAGAGAGAGAGAGAGAGAGAGAGAGAGAGAGAGAGAGAGAGAGAGAGAGAGAGAGAGAGAGAGAGACCCCAAAATATGTGGTTAGGAACTAGAGTCAAAATATACCGGTGAAAAACGTGCCATGTCATATGCTTAACTCAGTTGTCATATATTTTACTTACCTGTTTGACAACTGGTGTTCTCACCTTGTGGTAATGTTTCATCACCTCGCCGTCGTCAGCTGTGCTCGCCTAACTGACTCATGTTTCAAGTGATCAACAACGACTGTTGCATAAGAACTCACTGTCAAGCGCACACACACACACACACACACACACACACACACACACACACACACACACACAGTAGCGGACAGCGAAGAGGCGGGGCCAGGAGCTGAGTCTCGACCCCTGCAACCTCAATTAGGTGAGTACAATTAGGTGAGTACAATTAGGTGAGTACACACATACACACAAGGAATCGTTCAAGACACTGTACACCGTGTACGTCAGGCCCATACTAGAATATGCAGCACCAGTCTGGAACCCACACCTGGTCAAGCACGTCAAGAAACTAGAGAAAGTGCAAAGGTTTGCGACAAGGTTAGTTCCACAACTCAGGGGTCTGTCCTATGAAGAAAGGTTGAGGGAAATAGGACTAACAACACTGGAGGAAAGAAGGGTCAGAGGAGACATGATAACGACATACAAAATACTGCGGGGAATCGACAAGGTAGACAGTGACAGGATGTTCCAGAGAGGGAACACAGAAACAAGGGGACACAACTGGAAGCTGAAGACTCAGATGAGTCAAAGGGATGTTAGGAAGCATTTCTTCAGCCACAGAGTAGTCAGGAAGTGGAATAGTCTAGAGAAAGATATAGTGGAGGCAGGAACCATACATAGTTTTAAGACGAGGTATGATAAAGCTCATGGAGCAGGGAGAGCAGAGACCCAGTAGCGGACAGCGAAGAGGCGGGGCCAGGAGCTGAGTCTCGACCCCTCCAACCACAATTAGGTGAGTACAATTAGGTGAGTACACAGACGGACGGGATAGACTCAGTAGTGTCTCTGTTCGCAGATGATGTGAAATTAATGAGGAGAATCACATCGGATGAAGACCAAGCAGGACTTCAAAGAGACCAGGACAAGCTTGACATCTGGTCTAGCAACTGGCTTCTCGAATTTAACCCCACCAAAGGCAAAGTCATGAGGATCGGAGAAGGGCAAAGAAGACCGCTGACAGAGTACAGGCTAGGCGGACAAAGGCTACAAACCTCATCAAAGGAAAGAGACCTTGGGGTGAGTATAACGCCAAGCACGTCTCCGGAAACACACATCAACCAGATAACTGCGGCAGCATATGGGTGACTGGCAAACCTAAGATTAGCGTTCCGTTACCTTAACAAGGAATCGTTCAAGACACTGTACACCGTGTACGTCAGGCCCATACTAGAGTATGCAGCACCAGTCTGGAACCCACACCTGGTCAAGCACGTCAAGAAATTAGAGAAAGTGCAAAGGTTTACGACAAGGCTAGTTCCACAGCTCAGGGCAATGCCATATGAAGAAAGGTTGAGGGAAATAGTACTAACAACACTGGAGGGCAGAAGGGTTAGAGGAGACATGATAACGACATACAAAATACTGCAGGGAATCGACAAGGTAGATAGTGACAGGATGTTCCAGAGAGGGAACACAGAAACAAGGGGACACAACTGGAAGCTGAAGACTCAGATGAGTCAAAGGGATGTTAGGAAGCATTTCTTCAGCCATAGAGAAGTTAAGAAGTGGAATAGTCTAGCGAACGATATAGTGGAGGCGGGAACCATATATAGTTTTTAGACAAGGTATGATAAAGCTCATGGAGCAGGGAGAGCAGAGACCCAGTAGCGGACAGCGAAGAGGCGGGGCCAGGAGCTGAGTCTCGACCCCTGCAACCACAATTAGGTGAGTACACACACACACACACACACACACACACACACACATACACACACACACACACACACACACACACACACACACACACAAACACACACACACACACAACACGTAGAAAGGAATGAGCTTATCAACGACGGCCAACACGGTTTCAGGTACGGGAAATCCTGTGTTACAAACCAACTGAAGTTCTATGACCGGGTGACAGCAGTAAGACAAGAGAGAGAGGGGTGGGTAGATTGCATTTTCTTGGACTGTAAGAAGGCGTTTGACACAGTTCCACACAAGAGATTAGTGCGAAAGCTGGAGTACCAGGCAGGGATAACAGGGAAGGCACTACAATGGATCAGGGAATACCTGTCAGGAAGACAGCAGCGAGTCATAGTACGTGGCGAGGTGTCAGAGTGAGCGCCAGTGACGAGTGGGGTTCCACAAGGTTCAGTCCTGGGACGAGTGCTGTTTCTGGTATTTGTGAACGACATGACGGAAGGAATAGACTCCGAAGTGTCCTTGTTTGCAGATGATGTGAAGTTGATGAGAAGAATTCAATCGGACGAGGACCAGGCAGAACTACAAAGGATTCTGGACAGGCTGCAAGCCTGGTCCAGTAATTGGCTCCTGGAGTTCAACCCCACCAAGTGCAAAGTCATGAAGATTGGGGAAGGGCAAAGAAGACCGCAGACGGAGTACAGTCTAGGGGGGACAGAGACTACAAACCTCACTCAAGGAAAACGATCTTGGGGTGAGTATAACACCGGTCACATCTCCTGAGGCGCACATCAACCAAATAACTGCTGCAGCATACGGGCGCCCAGCAAACCTAAGAACAGCATTACGACATCTTAATAAGGAATTGTTCAGGACCCTGTACACTGTGTACGTTAGGCCCATATTGGAGTATGCAGCACCAGTTTGGAACCCACACCTAGCCAAGCATGTAAAGAAACTAGAGAACGTGCAACGGTTTGCAACAAGAGTAGTCCCGGAGCTAAAGGGTATGTCCTGCGAGGAGAGGTTAAGGGAAATCGACCTGACGACACTGGAGGACAGGAGAGATAGGGAGGACATAATAACGACATATACAATACTGAGAGGAATTGACAAGGTTGACGGAGACAGAATGTTCCAGAGATGGGACACAGCAACAAGGGGACACAGTTGGAAGTTGAAGACTCAGATGAATCTCAGGGATGTTATGAAGTGTTTCTTCAGTCACAGAGTGGTCGGGAAGTGGAATAGTTTAGGAAGTGATGTAGTGGAGGCAGGCTCCATACATAGCTTTAAGAAGAGGTATGATAAAGCTCATGGCGCAGGGAGAGTGACCCAGTAGCGGCCAGTGAAGAGGCGGGGCCAGGAGCTATGAATCGACCCCTGTAACCACAACTAGGTGAGTACATGTGATGTAGTGGAGGCAAGATCCATACATAGCTTTAAGAAGACTTACGATCAAGCCCAGTAGCAGGGAAGGAGTGGATCTACTAGCGAGCAGTGAAGAAGCTGGCCCAGGAGCCTCATATAGAAGAGTACGCAAACACACACATACAACTAGCCTCAGAACCTCCCATAGAACACCCTCAACCCTGACAACCCCACCACAACTAAACAAACCAACCCAAAACAATCCACACCCCGCACTCACAACCCCCGCCTCCCAATTACAAACTCCTCCTTCACAATCACAGTGATTTTTTCAACGAAAAAAACAACAGGAGAAGTGAGGTTACCCAGCATAACAGTGAGCACTACTGGACTCAGGTGCCCAGAGGACAGAACACTGAGTTAACACGTTGACAAACACTGCTGAATTAACATTTTAGAAGACACTTCTGAGACTAAACTAAATATCGGCAGACACTAATGTGGTAACATGAGTAAACTCCTTAACATATATTAATGAGCAAATATGTCAGCAGACATTACTGAGCTAACACGCCAGCAGACACTGTTGAGATAACATAACTTACATTACTCAACTAAGAGGTCAGCAGACACTACTGTGATAAAATGTCAGCAGAGCGTAATTTCTCAGAAAAGCAAAAGCAAATGAAGAGAGTGAGGTATAAAGGTGGCTGCGTATTGTGTGTGAATATGCAGGTGCTCCGGGATGCTGCCCTTTCATCTTCTCTGTTAATACTTCCACCTCACATCCTGCAACTCCGGGGATGATGCTCTCTCATCTTTTATGTTTCCAACTCTCATCCTGCAACCCCGGGGATACTACTCTCCAGTCTTCCATGTTTTGTGTTGCTAATTCTCATCCTACAACCCCGGGGATACTACTCTCCAGTCTTCCATGTTTTGTGTTGCTAATTCTCATCCTGCAACCCCGGGGATACTACCCTCCAGTCTTCCATGTTTTGTGTTGCTAATTCTCATCCTGCAACCCCTGGGATACTACTCTCCAGTCTTCCATGTTTTGTGTTGCTAATTCTCATCCTGCAACTCCGAGGATGCTGCTTCCCTATCTTCCAAGTTGAATTTGCACCTCACATCCTGCAACTCCAGGGATGTTGTTCCTCCATCTTCCATGTTTATTGCTTCAAATTCACATCCTGCAACTCTTGGTTGCTAGTGCTTCTCATTTGTATCCTTCACTGCACACATCTATCACACTCTGAGCTTCCAAGACAGACTTACTGTACATAATTTTCGATTAAGACTGTGCCTCATACTCTGCCCTCAACACTGTGTCACATTAAGTCTTTTTCCTCTAATACTGTGTCAAATCATGTCTTGTCTCATCAAAAGCCTGGTGCCTGAAAGACTGTGCCATCTTTGACTCCAGGACCATGCCTCATCGCCTCTACTTCCAATACTTCAATTGATGTTGTGACAACAATTCTATGATACATCATCTGCTTATAATACCATGTCATCTACCTGTCTCTGCCTCCCAGACTGTATCACAGCCTCTGGTCTCATCAACGTCCCGGTTGCCTAGCTGTAGATAACACCAAACACCCACTAATCTTACCGTGGGTAACACCCACTTATCTTACTGTGGGTAACATCAAACACCCACTTTTCGTACTGTGGGTAACGTCAAACAGCCACTTTTCGTAGTGTGGGTAACATCAAACACCCACTTGCCTAACTGTCAGTCATATAACCTCCCCACTTTACTAAAAGTGGATCGTAATATATCATCGCTTGTTTTACAATAACTGTCTGTGGACTAACATTTACACGTAGTTTGACATATTTTATGTCAAACTAATGAGTGTAAACAGATGAGAGGAGTTGGATAAGCACCGTGATGGTAGACATTAGTTATTTTCATGGAGATTCGCTTAACTCTTAGGCGTTATACAGTGCCTGAGGAATCGAAGGTAATCAGGTTTCGTCTAAAGCAATAGAGAGTTAGCTTCAGTTTCTTCGATTAAGAACCCTTTACTGGCATTAAGCACCCCCTTTTTTAGAGAAGGTCACCAACTGTTACTGCAAGTTAGCCTCAGTAAGTGCAAAATTGGACAAATAGGGACATTTTCCTTAAATAATAATAAGTTTACTTTTTTCCTTATCTATGTATTAATTTAGCTACTTTAATTATATTTATGTTTTTTAATCGTGTACCTAAAGTAACTTTTCCAATCAGGAACTTCACTATTTTAAAATATTTGGAATATACATTATATTTCATATTTCATTATATTGTAGCGAAACTGATTTGTTAAACTTCTCGTTAGTTATGGTAATGTGATAAAATGTCTTATAATACCTCTGGGGATCGTCTGGAAGCCTCAAATTTTTGTTTTGATATAGTAAAAACAGGACGTCATTCTGCATGAAGATGTACCGTTTATGTCTCATGATTTCTGATCCATTGACGTCTTGCACGGCTACTTTATGTTAGCCTCGCATGTCTTGATTGTGGTTAGGGACAACACAACAGGCAGAGTAGTGGAAAGAAGTGTAATGTAAATAATAATCGCTGAAGTATTTGGAAATTGGCCATTAATGTATTGCTATCCATGCCATTTTTAATTCTTGCTTCCAGTAAACTTTGTTTTAATCTATATTTGTGATAAATAGTTTAAAACGTGTCTTCAATAAAGATTTCCATATGTTGCATAAGTGTCTCAATCTCCAATCAATATTTAAATAGTATATTATTTATTGTATAATCCCCGTCCACTTCTGTAGCAACGGTCTACGTCTACATTCACTCAAACAGTGTGACAGATTTGATCTTAGTGTTCCAGTAGTGGGATATATTCACTATCAACTTGTCAACAGTGAGAACACAATCACCCTCATCGTCCCAACAGAGGGACACTCCTTCAAATTCTCCATAGACACTGATTAATCTTCAGCTTACTAGTAATAAGAAAACAATACGTTTAAATTCCATCAGTGGGGAACATTCACCTTCAACTTCACCAACAGTGCGACATTCATCCACAACTTCACCAACAGTTGGACATTCATCCACAACTTCACCAACAGTTGGACATTCATCCACAACTTCACCAACAGTTGGACATTCATCCACAACTTCACCAACAGTTGGACATTCATCCACAACTTCACCAACAGTTGGACATTCATCCACAACTTCACCAACAGTTGGACATTCACCCTCAACTTCACCAACAGTGGGGATATCTCACTGAAGTTTCTCAATACCATTTTTAACAGTAGATGCATTCACCTTCAACACCTCAGTAGTGTGATACTTCCACTGCAGAGAGTCACATCCACATGCAGTGGAACCTCGGTACTCGAACTTAATTAATTCGTTCCAGAAGGCTGTTCGAGTGTCGATCTGTTCGAGTACCAACCGAATTTTTTCGAACTAATTTTCTTTTTGGTTTGTTGTTATTACTAATCTTCTTAGGCCCCATGGTGACTTATTTATACAAATAATATTAAAGAAAACATGAAACAATCTGAAGAAAGACGAAATAGTTTACAGAGAAGTTCAGACAGGCTGTTCTCGTTAGGTCGAGTGCCGAGCAAACGGTCGTCTACCGAGCGATTTTCTTTACCGAACAAAGCGTTCGAATACCGAAGTGTTCGAGTAGGGAGCTGTTCGAGTTTCGAGGTTCCACTATACCTTGATAATATTAAGTCTTCAACAATGAAAATCTGACCAGTGCAACACCTACTCTGTCTATAGAAGTCATTATGGGATCTGTTACAATCCCTCAAAAAAAAAAACAATTTTCAACATACACCTTCCATACTGAGAGTAACCTCCAGCATTCACTACAGTAACAATGGTCTACAGTCACTATCCAATTACATGCAAAATAATTCATCTATCGTTCACTAACAAACACGTTCCCCATCCACTTCTTAAAACCAGTTCCCGAGGTATCGTTCTCTTACAAATAGTGAGTCATATGCATTGTATACTTCTTTTACAGGGAAATATTTATAACAGCATAGCAATCAAAGTCTGTAGTGCATGGAAATATACAAAGTCAGCAATAGCAGGTAACTGGGCGAGACAAGGTCAAGGCAAACAAAGCAATGGTAGATCTCATTACCTATGTATTCCTTCACCACTATGTACAATATTTACAATGTTAAGTATTAAGTTGGCAGTACAATAATGAGACAGAACTAAGAGCCACTCCAAGTAATGAGAGGACATGACAGTAGGTGTGTGACTAACGTAGGATAAAATGTAACATACTCGGTTCACACCACATACAATAAGGAGTGTCATCTCATCTGTGCATTCTGACAGACAATGCTTCACAACTCATCACAACACCATCAATCAGACACAACAATCAGAAGTGTTCCTGATCGCAGATGATGTGAAGTTAATGAGGAGAATTAAATCAGATGAGGATCAGGCAGGACTACAAAGAGACCTGGACAGGCTGCACACCTGCTCCAGCAACTGGCTTCTCGAGTTTAACCCCGCCAAATGCAAAGTCATGAACATCGGGGAATGGCAAAGAAGACCGCAGACAGAGTATTAGCTAGGTGGTCAAAGACTGCAAACCTCGCTCAAGGAGAAAGATCTTGGGGTGAGTATAACACCGAGCATGTCTCCGGAAGCACACATCAACCAGAAAACTGCTGCAGCATATGGGCGCCTGGCAAACCTGAAAATAGCGTTCCGATACCTTTGTAAGGAATCATTCAAGACACTGTGTCCGTGTACGTCAGGCCCATACTAGAGTATGCAGCACCAGTTTGGAACCCACACCTGGTCAAACACGTCAAGAAATTAGAGAAAGTGCAAAGGTTTGCGACAAGGTTAGTTCCAGAGCTAAGGGGAATGTCCTACGAAGAAAGGTTAAGGGAAATCGGCCTGACAACACTGGAGGACAGGAGGGTTAGGGAAAACATGATAACTACATACAAAATACTGCGTGGAATAGACAAAGTTGATAGAGACAGGATATTCCAGAGAGGGAACACAGAAAC
This sequence comes from Cherax destructor, assembly GCA_009830355.1. Taxonomy (NCBI): domain Eukaryota; kingdom Metazoa; phylum Arthropoda; class Malacostraca; order Decapoda; family Parastacidae; genus Cherax; species Cherax destructor. Next base: position 97,020 of record WNWK01006371.1, read on the forward strand.
AAGGGGTCACAATTGGAAGCTGAAGACTCAGATGAGTCAAAGGGATGTTAGGAAGTATTTCTTCAGCCATAGAGTAGTCAGGAAGTGGAATAGTCTAGCAAGTGATGTATTGGAGGCAGGAACCATACATGGCTTTAAGACGAGGTATGATAAAGCTCATGGAGCAGGGAGAGAGAGTACCGAGTAGCGATCAGTGAAGAGGCCGGGTCAGGAGCTGAGTCTCTACCCCTGCAACCAATATTATGTGAGTACATATGGCAATATTTTCCAAAGGAAAAAACGATGTGGTCCCTGAATGATGTCCGCATCTTTCTCCCTCTCCCCAAACAAAGAGTCATGTCAGCTAGTAAATCATACAGGTGAACTACACATCGTATATTACCTAAACATAAGACATCATCTCACCTAGTGCCTTGTAAATAATTTTTTTAATATATATATATATATATATATATATATATATATATATATATATATATATATATATATATATATATATATATATATATATATATATATATATATCCAAATTAAGAAACAACAATGACCCCTCATTACATAAAGGCCATACATTCTACACAGCAAAATAGAATATTTATTTTGCACCTACTCCAATATAAAGCCATTTCCTTGGAGAACTGCCTCTAACACAGTCCCACATAAGTTATAATTTTCCATAAAAGAGGTCCACAATCACGGCCAGATGATCAAAAGCTCCAGCTGTGGGTCAACATATGACTTAGACCCTCGGCAGGAAACACTTGTCCGGTTTCCTGACAAACCTTACTTAACCTAACTGGGAAGATTACCCATTAATGTCAGTAATAATAATGAAACGTGAGTAAATGTATGAATTAATATAAATGAATGAATATATTCATGAGAACAAGTGAATAAGTATAGTGATATTTCTCCTTAAAAAAGTTTTGGATCTGATAATAAACGACAGTCAATTTAACTTTAAATTGAAAATTAAAACTACTATAAAAGATACCAAGAGGAGATCTTTATCTCCACTGATCCAAGCAGCGTGACCGAGGCCTTCCGCTGGCTTACCCCTCCACTCTCTTTAAAAATTATTGTTTTAATTATAACCATAAAAGTTGTCAAAGTTTCTACCACAGGATATTAACAAGGAAAGGTGTGTGTCTGTCAGTGTATGTGAGCCGACACTTTTCTTAAATCCTATTTTTAATCTTACTTTGAGTAATGGTTGTCTGGTGGCATGCAGCCTCCTTTAATTAAATAGTCGATAGTCTTTAAACCTAATTAACATCCAAGTTAGTATATTAAGAGATAACACAATAAGTGTCAGGGGCCCAAGACTGTTTAACTTCCTCCATCATACATCAGAAGAATTACCAATAGACCACTGATTTTCTTCAAGAAGGAGTTGTAGTTCGTACGCTGGATTGCATGAGGCTGGCAGTAACAGCCTTGTCGATCAGGTTTCGTTTATGCAGGTGATTCTCCAAGAATGTATACTAGATGCGGCCCTCTTTTGAGGAGAATCTTTTGCTTGTTGTTATGTAATATTATCAAGAATATAGTTAAGATGGAACACTGATGGTGCACTGTTGAAGAGCAAGATGGTGGACGTGACCCTCTGTTGTTGACAGTGAAAGATGAACAGACAACTGTCGTAGACCTCTAGTTTTGGAATAAACTGTATATACTGCTCTGTTGTAGCAATCTATTAAGGAAGTGGATCAGGAAGCTAATCCTCTTAATAACAGAGATTGGGTAAGTGATTGTTTCACGTGCCATAATATTATTATTATCATTATCATCATTATTAAGCGCTAAACCCACAAGAGTCATGCAGTGCTGCCCAAAGTGCCATAAACAGTGACTATCTACCTTGGATTTTTTGTCTAGTGCGCACGATGAGTCTCCGATGTTTTCTCGCCCATCATGATATTGAATCGCTTTATGTTACATTTTGTTGATAGGGATAGTGGAATGTCACAGTTAACTATTAAAAATGACAGAGAACTATCTGAACAAAGCTTAATTTACCTTATATAACTTATACATTTCCTTCAAAACTGTATGACTCCTGACCCAGGATATAAGAGTCTCCCACAAATATCTGTTTCAGTTATGCAGACGAACTTTCAATGCATTTATTTCACCTGCTGTTCACTACAGATGTCTAAGTATATGTTTTTGGTGATAGAATTCAAATTTAAGGAATTCAAATACATATAAAAGCCAAGATAAAAGGTTCAAAATTTTAAACATTATTATGTCTAATCTTTTATTAATACCATAAACAAATTCTTATGTACAAAAATGAATACGATAAACAAATGGATTTTCTGAACATTAAAACAATCGCGTATTTTCTGGGACAAAGCTGTTTCTGTACTAAGGTAAAAGTTTCGATGGTTCAGCTCTTGAAGCTTTGTTTCTACCTTGCTTGTGATATCACAGCCTCTAATTAGACGCATGTGCGACATCTGGGTACCTATATTTGTAGACGTTTCACCATTAAGTGGCTTTATCAATACAAATTCAAACACATAATGGGAAGACTATTGAACTACATGCAAAAGACGAGGTAATCCGTCCCTCTGTCTTGGAGTTGGTGATGAGCACCGGCGTTTTGTAGAATCTGAAGACAAGTCATGAAGCGTGGCGCGTATATACTGACGTCACGTGAGGGAGGTGCAGTAGACGAAGGGTAGGGGAAATTTCCCAGCGGAAGTAGGTCATATCCGAGGGACGGTACAGTAGTAGGAAGTAGGTTGTTGAGATGTCCATGATTCCATGATGGAATCTTCAAGACTACGGTGCTCTTTACCAACCCAAGGCTGAGGGGCTGATTACCTCGATTTATGTACTATATAGTTCTACAGTCTTCCAATTTTATCCTCAAATTTGTATTGATAAAGCCACTGGATGGCTTTATTTCTCTGCTGCATATGGACGAACCGCTTTAGGAATGTGAGATAGGGTACTGCTGACAGTGGATTTGAATGCCATCAGAAGATCTTTGCAAATGAGGAGCTTACCATTGGAACTTTCATCTGGCTGTGAGCTGCTCTCTGCAAAGATCATATGTGATCCAGCACACCCATTGTGTGCACGTATAAGACCATTCCTGTTGAGTGTCCGATACCCTGCACACACCTGACATGTGCCTCTTCTTTCATTGTCAGTTGCAATGTTTCCCTGACGTTGTGGCTGACTAGCTGCATCATCTGCCATACCTCAATCTGTGTGGTAAACTGGAAATGAAGGGAGAATGGCACATGTGAGTGGAGGCACATGGCTCATGGTGGGGGTGGAAGAGAGCGTAGGCCTAGATCTGGTTGGCGGTCTCACGTCCTCATGGAAGGCGGGGTAGGGAGGAGGTGGAGATGGTGTGAGGAGTGATAAAGGTGATTTAGTAGTGGAGGAGGGGTAGAGTCCCAGGGAGGCAGGCCTGGCAGAGTTGCCCACTCATTGCACTAAACAACACCTCATTATACATAACACGGCACTATACACCATACACAGCCCCCCACTATAAACAACACACAGCTATACACTCTACATTACCTACAAAGTTATTAAATAACCTTACACTGCCTCAAAATAACATTTATTCACTGTGTTACTCCCCTAGCCTCAAAACCCCCTACAAAATTGCTCAAAGAAAACTAATTTATCAAACATAATCTAGTACAAATGTTGATACTTATACCTCATGTATCCTTATTTACCATTGTGCTCCTTGTAACTCATATAATGACCATATAATTTGTTATTGCAACACAAGTTTTTGCTTTAATTTGTTTAATCTGATTTACTTAATTTTATAATGAAGACAAAAGTACAAAACTATATTTAAAAAATGTCATGTCTAAACTATGTTCAAATTTCATAGCTTAAATACTCAATACTCATTTACTATTTGAAAAACTATTTAGCTTTATTAATTTTTATCCATTTAGCTTTTGGTTAATTTTAATCTGCAAAATCCCTGATATTCTTTGTATCATGTCAAATAAACATATGTATTATCTATATACTCCATATTGTAATTCTATTTATATTATAATAATATATTATTATTATTATGATTATCATATTATATATATATATATATATATATATATATATATATATATATATATATATATATATATATATATATATATATATATATATATATATATATATATATATATATATATATATATATATATATATATATATATATATATTAAGAAGAAGAGGATAAATAAGTATACAAGATATGATGTAGGGCGTAATGACAGTAGTTTGTTGGACTATGTATTGGTAGATAAAAGACTGTTGAGTAGACTTCAGGATGTACATGTTTATAGAGGGGCCACAGATATATCAGATCACTTTTTAGTTATAGCTACAGTGGGAGTAAAAGGTAGATGGGATACAAGGAAAATAGAAGCAGTAAGTAAGAGAGAGGTGAAGGTTTATAAACTAAAAGAGGAGGCAGTTAGGGTAAGATATAAACAACTATTGGAAGATAGATGGGCTAGTGAGAGTGTAGGCAATGGGGTCGAAGATGTTTGGGGTAGATTTAAAAATGTAGTGTTAGAGTGTTCAGCAGAAGTTTGTGGTTACAGCTGAGTGGGTGCGGGAGGGAAGAAGAGCGATTGGTGGAATGATGATGTAAAGAGAGTAGTAAGGGAGAAAAAGTTAGTATATGAGAGGTTTTTACAAAGTAGAAGTGATGCAAGGAGGGAAGAGTATATGGAGAGAAAAAGAGAGGTTAAGAGAGTGGTGAAGCAATGTAAAAAGAGAGCAAATGAGAGAGTGGGTGAGATGTTATCAACAAATTTTGTTGAAAATAAGAAAAAGTTTTGGAGTGAGATTAATAAGTTAAGGAAGCCTAGGGAACAAATGGATTTTACAGTTAAAAATAGGAGAGGAGAGTTATTAAATAGAGAGTTAGAGGTATCGAGAAGATGGAGGGAATATTTTGAGGAGTTGTTAAATGTTGATGAAGACAGGGAAGCTGTGATTTCGTGTATAGGGCAAGGAGGAATAACATCTTGTATTAGTGTGGAAGAGCCAGTTGTGAGTGTGGGGGAAGTTCGTGAGGCAGTGGGTAGAATGAAAGGGGGTAAGGCAGATGGGATTGATGGGATAAAGATAGAAATGTTAAAAGCAGGTGGGGATATAGTTTTGGAGTGGTTGGTGCTATTATTTAATAAATGTATGGAAGAGGGTAAGGTACCTAGGGATTGGCAGAGAGCGTGTATTGTTCCTTTGTATAAAGGCAAAGGGGACAAAAGAGAGTGCAAAAATTATAGGGGTATAAGTCTGTTGAGTGTACCTGGTAAAGTGTATGGTAGAGTTATTATTGAAAGAATTAAGAGTAAGACAGAAAGCAGGATAGCAGATGAACAAGGGGGCTTTAGGAAAGGTAGGGGGTGTGTAGATCAAGTGTTTACAGTGAAACATATAGGTGAACAGTATTTGGATAAGGGTAAAGAGGTTTTTGTGGCATTTATTGATTTGGAAAAGGCGTATGATAGGGTGGATAGGGGGGCAATGTGGCAGATGTTGCAGGTGTATGGAATAGGAGGTAGGTTACTGAAAGTGGGCCTTAGACAAGGATGTGTGATGTCACCGTGGTTGTTCAATATATTTATAGATGGGGTTGTAAGAGAAGTGAATGCGAGGGTCTTGGCAAGAGGTGTGGGGTTAAAAGATAAAGAATCAAATACAAAGCGGGAGTTGTCACAGTTGCTTTTTGGTGATGGCACTGTGCTTTTGGGAGATTCTAAAGAGAAGTTGCAGAGGTTGGTGGATGAATTTGGTAGGGTGTGTAAAAGAAGAAAATTGAAAGTGAATATAGGAAAGAGTAAGGTGATGAGGATAACAAAAAGATTAGGTGACGAAAGATTGTATATCAGATTGGAGGAGAGGGGTATGGAGGAGGTGAATGTATTCAGATATTTGGGAGTGGACATGTCAGCAGATGGGTCTATGAAGGATGAGGTGAATCATAGAATTGATGAGGGGAAAAGGGTGAGTGGAGCACTTCGGAATCTGTGTAGACAAAGAACTTTGTCCATGGAAGTAAAGAAGGGAATGTATGAGAGTATAGTTATACCAACACTCTAATATGGGTGTGAAGCATGGGTCATGAATGTTGCAACGAGGAGAAGGCTGGAGGCAGTGGAGATGTCATGTCTGAGGTCAATGTGTGGTGTGAATATAATGCAGAGAATTCGGAGTTTGGAAATTAGGAGGTGGTGCGGGATTACCAAAATTATTATCCAGAGAGCTGAGGAGGGGTTGTTGAGGTGGTTCGGACATGTAGAGAGAATGGAACGAGACAGAATGACTTCGAGATGTATAAATCTGTAGTGGAGGGAAGGCGGGTAGGGGTCGGCCTAGGAAAGGCTGGAGGGAGGGGTAAAGGAGGTTTTGTGTGCGAGGGCTTGGACTTCCAGCAAGCATGTGTGAGCGTATTTGATAGGAGTGAATGGAGACAAATGGTTTTAATACTTGACGTGCTGTTGGAGTGTGAGCAATGTAACATTTATGAAGGGATTCAGGGAAACAGGAAGGCCGGACTTGAGTCCTGGAGATGGGAAGTACAGTGTCTACACTGCACTGTGTTAATGTTGCAGTTTTATAACTGTAGTGTAAAGCACCCTCTGGCAAGACAATGATGGAGTGAATGATGATGAAAGTTTTTCTTTTCAGGCCACCCTGCCTTGGTGGGAATCGGCCGATGTGTTCATAAAATAAATATATATATATATATATATATATATATATATATATATATATATATATATATATATATATATATATATATATATATATATATATATATATATATATATATATATATATATATATATATGCAAGAAAACCACTATGAAAAAATAGAAGAATTCCAAGCGCTTTCGTGACTACTCACATTATCAAGGAACTATAACAGGAAACATGACAAGAAGGGCTTATATAAGGGGCGAGACTACACCTCACAGTCACATCACACTAACAAAGACAACACCTCACAGTAGCGTAACATCGTACGACTCTGCGAAGAGGAAAATAAGAAAGGACCTGAAACTCTTCCCAAGAATTAAGATTAGTCCAATTTATCATTAAATTCTTCTCAAATTTTATTAATTATAAAGGAATCCAATTTATATAAACCAAAAGAAATATTCATATTATTTTAAAAACTGCTTTTAATGAAACATGATTCTATTATATTTCTCTCAACCATGGACTTGCTTGATACAACCTTCTCAGCATTTTGAAAATCAATTGATAATGTGAGTAGTCACGAAAGCGCTTGGAATTCTTCTATTTTTTCATAGTGGTTTTCTTGCATATTTTGATATCACCTGTTTACTGTGATCTTTTGCATATATATATATATATATATATATATATATATATATATATATATATATATATATATATATATATATATATATATATATATATATATAAAAGATACAGTAAACAGTGATATCAAAATATGCAAGAAAACCACTATGAAAAATAGAAGAATTCCAAGGCTCGTGACTACTCACATTATCAAGGAACTATAACAGGAAACATGACAAGAAGGGCTTATATAGGGGCGAGACTACACCTCACAGTCACATCACACTAACAAAGACAACACCTCACAGTAGCGTAACATCGTACGACTCTGTGAAGAGGAAAATAAGAAAGGACCTGAAACTCTTCCCAAGAATTAAGATTAGTCCAATTTATCATTAAATTCTTCTCAAATTTTATTAATTATAAATGAATCCAATTTATATAAACCAAAAGAAATATTCATATTATTTTCAAAACTGCTTTTAATGAAACATGATTCTATTATATTTCTCTCAACCATGGACTTGCTTGATACAACCTTCTCAGCATTTTGAAAATCAATTGATAATGTGAGTAGTCACGAAAGCGCTTGAATTCTTCATTTTTCATAGTGGTTTTCTTGCATATTTGATATCACCTGTTTACTTGATCTTTTATATATATATATATATATATATATATATATATATATATATATATGCAAAAGATCACAGTAAACAGGTGATATCAAATATGCAAGAAAACCACTATGAAAAATAGAAGAATTCAAGGGCTTTCGTGACTACTCACATTATCAGGAACTATAACAGGAAACATGACAAGAAGGGCTTATATAAGGGCGAGACTACACCTACAGTCACATCACACTAACAAAGACTACACCTCACAGTAGCGTAACATCGCACGACTCTGTGAAGAGGAACATAAGAAAGGACCTGAAACTCTTCCCAAGAATTAAGATTAGTCCAATTTATTATTAAATTCTTCCCAAATTTTATTAATTATAAATAATTAAACTTGGTTGATATGCCTTCCTTTCTTAAGAATTTTAATATCAAAGTTGTATTTAAAAATCTTGATACAGTAAAAAGACTTTTGATAAAAAATTCCCCCCAAAATGCTGACGGATGTGTCTATAAGATTCCTGTAAAATATGCGATAAAGTTTATTACGGTCAAACCGGTAAAAGTCTTGAACTAAGATTAAAACAACATAAATATAGCATTAGAACTGGACAAGATTCTAATGCTCTATTTATTCATGTGAGAGATTTTAACCATCCAATTGATTTTCAAAATGCTGAGAAGGTTGTATCAAGGAAGTCCATGGTTGAGAGGAATATAATAGAATCATGTTTCATTAAAAACAGTTTTGAAAATAATATGAATATTTCTTTTGGTTTATATAATTGGATTCATTTATAATTAATAAATTTGGAAGAATTTAATGATAAATTGGACTAATCTTAATTCTTGGGAAGAGTTTCAGGTCCTTTCTTATTTTCCTCTTCACAGAGTCGTACGATGTTACGCTACTGTGAGGTGTTGTCTTTGTTAGTGTGATGTGACTGTGAGGTGTAGTCTCGCCCTTATATAAGCCTTCTTGTCATGTTTCCTGTTATAGTTCCTGATAATGTGAGTAGTCACGAAAGCGCTTGGAATTCTTCTATTTTTTCATAGTGGTTTTCTTGCATATATATATATATATATATATATATATATATATATATATATATATATATATATATATATATATGCAGCAGAGCTCAACATCTGGTACCTGGATGATGGCACTCTGGCAGGTACTAGGGAGTCCTTGTTAGAGGACCTACAACGAGTGAAGACACAAGGAGAAGCCTTAGGACTCATCCTTAATCCCTCAAAGTGTGAAATTATCACAACAAATCAGGAAATAATCAATGCAGTGCAAACAATCCTCCCAGAAGTCACTACTACCACTCCATCCAACAGTACCCTCCTGGGAGCACCGCTGGGTCACCACGCCATCGACACTGTCCTCAAGGACAAAGTGAATGACCTGAAAAGAATGGAGGAGAGAATAAGTGATCTTGATGCCCATGATGCCCTGTATCTCCTCACAAGGTGTCTTACTATGCCAAGACTCACTTACTTCCTGAGGTGCGCACCCTCTTTTGAAAACCCAACACTTGACGAGTATGACGCACACCTGAGATCAACCTTCAAGAAGGCACTGAATCTGTCACTAGAGG